>APFE030409151.1:0-19744 GCA_000404065.3 Pinus taeda | reverse complement strand
TATACAAACCAACCACATTTTAACAAAAAGTTAAAAGACACCTAAATATGAAACTTCCTTCTCTAATATTCAAAAAAAAAGAAGCACTCACTAAAATGTAAATCAAAGTTTCAAAATTTCAAACATGATTTTTTCTGAAAATTCTCATGTTAATCAATATTAATATTAATATTAAATCTTTGTCATGTATATTTATCGAAATATATTAATTATGTTTAGTAATGTGTTTCTCCATGAAATTGATATACATAGATTGATATACAAACCAACCACATTTTAACAAAAAGTTAAAAGACACCTAAATATGAAACTTCCTTCTCTAATATTCAAAAAAAAAGAAGCACTCACTAAAATGTAAATCAAAGTTTCAAAATTTCAAACATCAAATTCCTACTTTATGCATTGGACTCCAACCCCTATTTGAAAACTGCAAGCCCATATATGTTTTCTACACCTACTAGTTAAGGGCAAACATTTACTCAATTTACGATGAAGTTTATGCAAAATCATTTGATTTAATTGAAAATTATAAAATTATAATTATAATTATAATTTATATATAAATAATTTTTATATATATATATATATATATATATATATATATATATATTAAACTTAACTTGTATATTAATGAGAAATTGTTAAATGAAAATTGTTTTATTGGTCAAAATCAAGGCTTGGCTATGACATAATCAAATTAGATCCATTTCAAATATTGGTTTATCAGGTGCTTAGAACTATCAAGTTTAGAGTTAAAATGGATCTATAACCTCTAGGAGTGAACACATCAAATGACTAACTAAAATTTTAATTTTTTGACTTTAAGGTTTTCTGAGTCAACATTATATTACATTACTAATGGGATAACTCCTACTTGTGAATACTATTTAATATTTAAATTATATGATGAGTAATGCAATGATGTAGACGAAGCATAAATTGTATGGGAAGGTTGAGAGATTGAGAGGAATGAGTGAAAGTAGGGATGGATATTTATGATCAACATACGATAATTGAAGACAAAATTTGCAAGTACTCCTTAAGGGGGTTTTTGATGGAGTACATCCTACTAGTAAATAATATTTAATATTTCAATTATGTGATGAGTAGTGTAATGATGTAGAAAAAGCATAAAGTGTATGGGAAGGTTGAGAGATTGAGAGGAATGAGTGAAAATAAGAATGTAGATTTAGGATTAGCTCCTAGGATAGTTGAAGATGGAGAATTCACAAATACTCCTTAAGGAGGAGTATGATGGAATAACTCCTACTTGCGAATAGTATTTAATATTTAAATTATGTGATGAGAAATGTAATCATGCAAACCAAGCATAAAGTTTATGAGATGGTTAAGAGATTTATAAGAGTGAGTAAAAGTAGGGATGTGGATTTTGTGAGAAATTCATGAAAAGATTTGAAGAGGTAATTATAGTAATGACTTGAAAATAAAAATAAATATTATGTATTTTCTATAATCACCATCATTATATAAAATGACCATCTTACATAATAGAAACACATGGGAATTTGATTTAAAATATAATTTCCCTTGGGGTTTCTTCTGTAACTTCCATGTTTCCTTGCTTCATTAATGGCTATTAAATCCATCAATTAAAATTAGAGCTGAGGTTATCCATGGATGAATTTGGAGTTGAAGATCATGAGTGCTCTCACCTTGGAGTTGACGTTGATTCACTAAATAGATCTGTGTATGGAAGATTTGTGGATAAACCTAGATTGTGTGGTGTGCTTGGAGTTATAGGAAGTAAGCTGTTACGTGGAGGTATTATCGAGTTATAGTGTGCGTTAGGGAGTTGTGTTGCATGGATTTATGTGAAGCATGAAACTGTGAATGGATACAAATGAGTGCCAGATCAATACATATAACTATAAGTTTGTTGGACATTGGGAGCACATGGAAACTATTGTTCTGAATTGTGTACATATTATTTCACTCCTTTGTTTGCAAATTATTTTGAAACTGTGACAAGATTTTTTACTTATTAAACAATTTTGAAGTAATAATTGTAGCATAAGATGAGTTTAGTACGGAGCTTCTAGAGCATAGTGCATGGTGCAAGCTATAGTGCAGTAGATTAAGTGCGAATCAACTTGTAAATATGAATTGGTGTGTGACGTATCTGCGTGGGGTTATGGAGCTACAATTTATTGGTATTGTGAAATGAAATTTATAGCTTTATTTCAAGTTGTACTGGTCCTGTGAAAAGAAATTTAGAGTATTATTTCAACTTGCACTACTCTTGCGAAAATAAATTTACAATTTCACTGCAGTTAATTAGACATTTTAGGAACAAACATAGCACATAAATTAGTGATGCAAGAGGAATATTTAGTTTATCCAAGTTCAAATGTTTTAGTTGTTCCCGAAAAACAATGGGGAACGGTAGAGCTCATTGTTCTAAATCCGATAATACTTTTGGTTTCTCATTTGGTCTTTTCATGAAGGAGAAATCATCTGTCAAAGTTTAGGTGCCAAAGGGGCCTTGCTGGTGATGTGGCATTTGAGCAGTTCGACACATGAATAAGTCAAATCTCATCTCCGATGCATATCTCCAGGTGATGGTGATATTTCTGATATTTGGTTCATATTTCATTTGCAGGTGCAGATGTCCGGGTGTGGTTTTCAAGTACATTGACATGGGTTTTGAGAAACTATATCTTAAAAGCTAGACATATGGTATGGTGTAAGGTTTGGAATGGAACATATGTTTTAACCATATGTTATAATGGTGTAAATATGGTTCCAATGTATATATTGGTTTATAACCTAAGGTGCGAAAATTTTATGAATATCAAACCATGGTGTTAACGAAAACCATATGGCATGTTACCCTATGGTATTATTAAACCCAAAGTTTGGTAGTTGAATATGTAATCAAACTTTATGATTATCAACTATGGCGGATATACAAATATAATATGATATTGTTATAACGAACAATTTTAAGGCAGATTGATATATGCCATGGATAAGCATGTTGGCAATCACATGTCTCAGAGTATGAACAGTCGGTCTAGTCAGCATGACACCATCAGAGCAAAGGAGCCAACAATGCAGAGGTGGCATATAGAAGGTACTCGGCACAGTTTATATGCCACGCGGTTCACAGCTGGAATACAAGTTTGGTTATTGGATAGGCACGGGTCCAGATGTAATAAAACCACCAGAGTTTGAAAGAGCCACAATAGCTACGGGAGCAGTGACTACCATCACCATCAGGGGTTAGGTACCACGTCACCATTGGGTATTAAGGTTTCGGTCTAGTGGTCATCCGATGGTAATAAACATGTCATAGGGGTATGGTTTATATTAATGTTTTTATTAAATACATTTAATTTATGATCCCGTCAGATTTTTAAGGCTTTGTTTAAACATATGCCCATATTATCTGTTGATTGGTGCTCCATCAAAATTTTTGGATAAGGTGGTTTTCGCAACAACCTTAGTTTAGTAAGGTGTTAGAACTGAGAAATGTAATTTCACCATGTAATCACAAATTTAACAAACTCAAATAGTTTTTATGTTAAGCTCAGGAGGTTCGAACTTGGAACCTTACCAAGGCCTATTAAAACACTTAGCCAATGAGTCAGTGGGGAAGGGGAGGGGGAGGGGGAGGGAGTGTTTAGTGAATTACAAAACAAAGGGGTGCCATTGACAATTTCATTCATATAAATCTATCTTGGCCATCCTTGAGCCAAATTGGGAACAGATACAGGCATTGGAAAGCTGAGACAAAAGGCTTTCTTTTTACCGTAAGAAGCAGTGCCTGTGTGCATAGATCAATCGGTGAAATTTAATTTAAATAAACTCTTTGGAGAATTTCCTAATAAAATAGACGCCGACTTGGAAGTGGACCCAGAGACTTAGTCCAAGAGGGACGAACTACGTCAACAATTTGTTGTGTTTTCTTCTTCTCTTTCTCTTGTTATGTTATTTGTTGCTCTCAAGTTTATGTTTAAGGCATATTAATAATAAGTTTCTCGCTTTCATTCACACATATGAAACCTTATTTAATGTTGGTAATTGCGCAAATAAACAATAATGCAAATTTCAGATCATATTTTGGTATTAGAGCAAGGCTGATCATGTTTAATAAGGATATTTATCAGCGTGAATGTTGACTAGATCCAGGTCATGGCATGGAGAAGGGAAGCTTGAAGAGGGCAATCTTGAGATTGGAAAGAGGAAAGTCATTCAAAAGATTGTAGGCGAAAATGAAGGAGAATCTCTTGAGCCCAGGTTAGATGAGTAGTTTGAGCAGATGTTCCTTAATATGCAACAGATAGATGCAGAAATTTATGAAGACAAGAAGACTAGATATGTAGTGTTGTCTTCAAAAAGCAAGAAGGAGAAAAAGGGTAAGGAGAAAGCTGATAGTGACGAATATCCTCCTTCTCCATCTTCATTTTCTAAAGCCACAAAAAAGGACAAAAATAAAATTAATGGTAAAGAACCTCCTTCACCTCCATCTTCATCTTCTTCTTCTGATGATGATTCAAGTTTAGATTCTGAATCAAAGAAGAAACATAAGAAATCTCCTTTCCAGAAGCTTTATGTTAATTTTGAATTACCGAAATGTGATGGTGAATTTCATCCTAAAAAGTTAGATAAATGGATTAAATAGCTTGAAGTTTATTTAGAATTCAAAATATTGTTGATGATTCTACAAAAATTTAGTTAGCTGCACAAAGAATGGTAGGAACAAACTTGATTTGGTGGGAAAGTAAAACTCATTCATATTTAAATCATAAAGGTAAAATTATCTCTTCATGGTCTAAGTTTATTAAAGCTTTTAGAAAGCAGTTCTATCCTTTCAGATATATGCAACAAGCTATAATAGATTGGTAACATCTGATGCACGGTAAAAGACAGAGTGTGCAAGGGTTTACAAAAGAATTTAGGAAAATGGAATTAGCACTTAATCTTCCATTAAACACATGGGAAACTTTGCTCAAGTATATTGGAAGTTTTCATTCATATTTGAAACATACATTGCTTATGTTTAATCCAACTAACTTTGATGAAGTATGTGTGCAAGCCATTCATATTGAATCAGGTGGAAAACCCTTTTCAGTGGAAACCATTGAAGTAGTCATAATGCAAACACTCCAATGAAGGCAAAGGAAAGGGTAAGTTGAAAGGAAAGAAATCGGCGATAAAAAAGAAAGAAGGAAAAATACCTACATGTACTCATTGTTAGAGGGTTGGACATTATGAGTCCAAGTGTTGGAAGCTTCATCCATAACTTAAGCCAAAGAAGTTCCTTAAAGAGAAGGGTGAAATGAAAGCGAATGATACAGTCCAACAAGATTTGGGATCTTACTCCATTGACGAAAAAAAGATTACCGCAATGATTCTAGCATGTATACTTTCTGAAGCTAGTTCTAGTTCTACTTACTTTGCATCATCTCCAAAAACTAATAATGGGATTGATGAAAAGAAGAGGGTTGAACTTTTTCACATAAGGATCATTTCCAACACACTAAGATAGACACATTATTTGACAACGAGTGACAAGAAAACTCAATATATGATGAACTAGTAAGGAAATTGGAATTGGAAACTAAAAATCATCCAAACTGTAACCTTTACGATGGTTAAAGGAAAACACTCAATTTCATATCACAAAATAATTATGTTTAATGTTTGCAATTACAACTAATTGTGTTGATGAAGTTGAGCTAGATGTGATTCCTTTGGATATATATGGACTTGTGTTGGGTAGTCTGTATCTTTATGATCGACATGTTATTATTCATAGAAGGGAGAACAAGTATCATCTCTTTAAAGAAGGAATTGAGTACATTGTTAGGGCACACTGAAGTAAGACAAACTTGGATTTAATCAATGGCAGTCATTTGAAAAGGTTAATAAATTCAAGTAAAAAGTATGTTCTCATGTTTGTTAAGGAACGCCCTAAAGATAAGTATGATGCTTTTCAAGGGTGTGATTCTTAGTTTAAGGACAAATTGGTTGAAATGGTAAATTCTTATGAAGAATTGTTTAAAGAACCAAAAATTCTCCTTCCAAAACAAGAAATACAACATGAGAATCAATTACTATCTGTTGCACCTCTTTTGAATATCAGCATGAATCATATATCAGTCATTAAATTGGATTTAAGAAATGGTTATCATCAAATGTGTATTGTACATAGTGATGTTTGGAAAACTGCATGTGAGACTAGACAAGGGCTTCATGAATGGTTGATTATGTCTTCTGAATTATGTGATGCTCGAACAAATTTAATGAGAATTATGAGTGATGTGTTTCATTATTTTCTTGATAAGTTTATCATAGTCAATTTGGATGATATTCTTACTTTCAGTTCAAGTTGGGAAGTTAGAAGCTCTATGGGTGCAGTTCTATATTAGAGGAAGCTTGTTTTACATTTCTCTTTTATTGCATCACCACTTCATGCTTTAACAAGTTTTAAAGCCTTATTTTAGTGGGGAGGAAAAGAACAAAAATAATTTGAAACTTTAAAGCAGAAAATTGTAATAGCTTTGGCAGACCTTCAACAACCATTTGAAATATAAATGGATGCTAGTAGGTATGAAATGCATGTAGTTTTGTTTCAGAAAGAGAAACCTATTTGTTTTCTTTTCGAAGCATTTTCTAAAGTAGTTTCAAATTATCCAGCTGATGATAATAAGTTATTTGCATTAATGGGAAGTGTTAAATAATGGAAACATTATCTAATGGGCAAAGAAACAATGATTCAAACAGATCATCAGCCACTTCAATACCTTTAGACTCAGAGTAAGTTGCAACAGTCTCAACATTATAGATGAATGGGTTTTTTGGAGTAGGTCCACTTAGTATTTAGGTATAAGGAAGGTACAATGAACAAAGTAGTTAATATATTGTCAAGTTTTTCATTGAATATTTCAGTTATTCTGAAAAATAGTTTTTTAGCACATGGAAGTTATATAGAACAATATGTTGCAGATACTGTTTTCAAAGACATTTTTGAATCACTAACTCAACGTGATGCTCAGGTGAAAGAAGTAAATAACCATGTTCATAATAGGTTATTTTACCATCTTGGAAAGTGGTGCATACCGCAAGAAGAAAGAACGCATGTCATCAGGGGAACACTTTCTTCTCATGTTTTAGGGCATGTTGGTATAGGAAAGAAAATGGCATAAATACAAAGGTTTTTCTATTTTCCATAGATGAATGGAACATTTCACAAGTTCAAAATGGGCCATGACCAACAACAGAAGGGTCATCACTTTTATGTTGGTGATCAAGTATGGCTTTACATCACTAGAGTAAGGATTAAAAGTGAACGTAAAAGGAAGGTACACACTTCCATGCATATAGATGTCAAGTATCATCGAGTGAGACTCAAAGGCATGAATCCAGGAGAGGTAAGGTTGGATGGAGATTGGAAGGTTGAGAGGAATGAACCAGGATGAATCTTTAGTTGCTACAATTTCGAAGGTCTTAGTTGTTCCTGAAAATAATTCCAAGTGGTAGAGCTCATCGTTCTGAATTCAACAGTACTTTCGGTTTCTCATTTCCTCTCCGGATGAAGGATAAATCATCCATCAAAGTTTAGGTGTCGAAGGGGCCTTGCTAGCCATGTGGCGTTTCTGCAAATTGACACGTGTATGGTGTAAAGTTTGGAGCAAAACATATGTTTTAACCATATGTTATAATGGCGCAAATATGGTTCCGATATATATATTGGTTTATAACCTAAGGTCTGAAAACTTTATGAATATCAAACCATGTTGTTAATGAAAACCATATGTGATATTAACCAATGGTACTATCGAAACCAAAGTTTGGTAGTGAAATATGTGATCAAATTTTACGATTATCAACTATGGAACATATACAAATATGATATCATATTGTTATAATGAACAATCTAAAGGCAGAGTGGTATATGTCATGGATTAGCACATTGGCAATCACATGGCACAAAGGTATGAATAGTCGGTCCAGTGAGCACGACGCTATTGGAGCCAATGATCCACTAATGCAGAGGTGGCACGCAATAGGTACTCAGCGCAGTTTGGATGCCACGAGGTTCACAGTCGGGATACAGGTTCGGTTATTTGATTTCCATGGGTATTGTCGTGTAATACAACTGTTAGAGATTGAAAGAACCACGATAGCCACGAGAGCAGTGATTGTGATCACCTTCAAGGGTTAGGTAACACGTCACCATCAGGGGTATTAAAATTTTTGTCCAATGTTCATCCGACGGTGATAACCATGTCAAAGGGGTATGGTTTATATTAAGATTTTTATTAAAAACATTCAATGTATAAACCCGCCGGATTGTTAAGGATTTGTTTAAATATATTCCCACGTTATCTCTTGATTGGCGCTCCATCAAAAAGTTTGGATAAGGTGGTTTTTTCGACAACCTAAGTTTAGTAAAGTGTTAAAACTAAAAAACATAATTGCACCATCTAATCACAAACCTACCAAAACTCAAACAATTTCTCTGTTGAGCCCGAGAGGTTCGACCTTGGAACATGCCCGAGGCCTATTAAAACACTTAGGTAATGAACCATTGGTGAGGGATTGTTTAGTGAATTTGATAACAGAGGGTTGTCATTGACAATTTTCATTCATGTAAGCCTATCTTAGCCATCGTTGAGCCAAATTGGGAATGGAGATAGGCGTTGGAAAGCTGAGACATAAGACTTTATTTTTACTGTAACTAGGAGTGACTATGTGCATAGATCAATTGGTGAAATTTCATGTAAAGAAAACCTTAGGAGCATTTCTTGATAAACACTAACACCCACTTGGAAGCAGACCCAGAGACGTAGTCCACAGGGGACAAACTCTGTCAATAATTTGTTATTTTTTCTTCTTCTCTTTCTATTGTTATGTTATTTTCTACTTTCAAGTTTATGTTTAAGGAGTATTAATAATCAATTTCTTTCTTTCATTCAAACATATGCAACCTTAGTTAATGTTGGTAATTATGCAAATAATCAATCTTGTATATTTCAGATCAATCACACAAAAACATTTGTATATTGCACGTTGAAACCAAGATACATCACACTAATATAATACTTATGAGATCCAGTAGATTCTAAACTAAGATATTGCTTGTTCAAAGAATATGTCAACAACCCAATGAACCAACAAAACCAATCCACCAATATTTTATTGTAAGTGTTAATTCTAATTCTCTCCCTTAACACTCACATTACAAAAATCAACACAAGAATCACAAATTATAACATAGATATTTGTGTGAGAGTCTAGCATGGTCTTCATCAACACTTATACCCACTCTGAAATATCTCGGATTGCACTTTTTCTCCACCACAACTTCGAGCTTACGACTTGAACCATTTAATACACAATTGTCTCTTACCATCATTGATTTACTTGTATGATCAACAATATTGACATATTTCACTCGTTGGGGCATCCGCATGAAAATTCATCAAGTAACTGAAGCACTCTATCGACATACCACCATTTGTCTCATATTTCGCTTCTGGTTATCCAATAGTTTTTAGAAAGGCAGTTTGGATACTAAGTCTATTCAAACTTCATTCATACAACTTTATCTATATAACACACAAGGATCTCATACTATAACTAGTAGCCATTGTTTAGGGGTTTCAGAGTACCATGAATAACAAACTGTAATAGTATGTAAACAAAATCGAACTATTCATGTGTTCAAGGGTTTCTAAGTGCCCAGAACCAATAATATGAATTTTGCTACACTATTCAATAATTGGTTATGCACCACACACAATGCATTAAATTTTATGTAAAAATACTTGTACTAATGTTCTTAGAACACAAAGCGTCACATCAACTTGGCCTTATTAAGAACAACTTGTAATTAATGCTCTCAAAACACACCAGATCACATTATATTATTATGTTTAATAATTGTCATGTTATTTTTATTTATGTATCATATTTTATAAACTCACGTACAAACACAAATTTTACACCAAAAAAAAACAACAAAACTAATCTTATACAGATGACGACAAAAAACAATATTCTACATAGTAAGTCAGAATTGAAAAAATAATACTCTAGAAATTGATTCTACATAATAAGTCAGAATTGAAAAAATAATACTCTAGAAATTGTGAGTGTTGGAACAAAATGTCAAGAATACTTCCTCTCAAGAATGCAAATCTCTTCACCAATATTGCAAATGTCCAAGAAGCCCATAAATCACCGTACATATCAGCCACCAATCCATTTTGATCGAAAGAAAGAGTACCCTAAACCATGCAGTCCTATGTGACACATCGAGTTTCTAAGGACATCGAAACCAGTGTCGATGCTTCTCTACTAACCGATCATTTGGGCACTAATATATCCTGATCTCTAACTCGGAGCTAGAGGATCCTTGCCCAGATACATATCCAAAAGTCGAGACTTACATAATAGATTGTAGTGTAGGCATGTAAATGTGGCCATTAAATTTTATCCCAAAAAAACTACAGGCATGAGTGTAGTGCTTACATAAAGGCCCGTACCTGGAAAATGGATTCTCACAATCAAAGGAAAGAGAGAAGATCCATAAGAGGGCCAAATCTATTGACATCGTGGCACGGGGTATATTATGGTCGTGATATTACAGGTTGCACACTCACAATGCACTTGGCCTCTTCTCTGTGGAATAGATGACATGGGTCTCTATAACATGCTCCAACTGGTATGAATTCGTAGCAACATGATCTCGGCATCCTTGTCCCACGTGTTGAGTGAATGGAATAAATTGAAGCCCGGAACCATCTAGAATTAGATATTGATAAATTGAATTATACCTCCTCCTATAAGAACAATAGAAAGATTCGAGAGATTCTCGCATGCATTCAATCAGACAAGCCCCTTGTTGCACGCAACTCATAGCAACTCTCATATGCTGCTACAACACTATTACAAACAAAAAAACAAGACGGGCTGCGGGGCAGCTAGTCCCTGCCACAGCCCAATAGTCAAACAAACGAATGGCAGCGCATTGGAAAGTACTTGTAACTTTGAACACGCCAGCCCGCAGCAGACATTTGCAGCCGCTTCTGATACAATGTGGACATTGATCAGTGGCCGCCATTGTTAGTAGGGTGATTTTTTGAGAGTTGCATAAGAAACTTGCTAAAAATTTGAATAACCTGCCGTTTATAGCTTTCGATCGCTTTCCCTATAAATGATCTAATCGGACAAACTCTCATATGCTGCTACAACACTATTACAAACAAAAAAACAAGACGGGCTGCGGGGCAGCTAGTCCCTGCCACAGCCCAATAGTCAAACAAACGAACGGCAACGCATTGGAAAGTACTTGTAACTTTGAAAACGCCAGCCCGCAACAGACATTTGCAGCCGCTTCTGATACAATGTGGACATTGATCAGTGGCCGCCATTGTTAGTAGGGTGATTGTTTGAGAGTTGCATAAGAAACTCGCTAAAAATTTGAATAACCTGCCGTTTATAGCTTTCGATCGCTTTCCCTATAAATGATCTAATCGGACAAACATGGTCTCAAATGATCTGAGTGGATTGTGCCCACCGAAGAATTTGCAGACTGATCTTTTTCCTTTGATTTTTCATCGCAGCTCACAGTCGGATGAGTTCAGTCCTACTTAGTCGATGAGTAATTCGTTCTGATAGACCTCTCAGCGCGCTGATCTCGGAATAGATTAATATTGAAGGGAACAGGTGCAGACGAAGACTCTATAGTTTATATATATTGACACTTTTTTTTTCAGTGCAATATATATTGACACTTTGTCTCTTTGAAACCATTTGAACAGTGTGCAGGGGTGTTTAAAGTTCGAACTATCTCGTTGGAAAAGTCCATACTGTCGGCTCTGGGAATTCCAACTATCTGGTTGGAAAACTCCAGTACTGTCGGCTCTGGCAAACCATTTAATCACTGTGTAAAGAGTATGTAAAGTTCCAACTACCTGGTCAGTAAAGTCAAGGGACCTGCAATATTTAATTGGATCTAGTTGGATATAGCATATGATATGATGCTTTAATAGCATTGGATTTAGTTGGATATAGCATATGATTTGATGCTTTAATAGCATTCAGATTATTAGAGACATGCATTCAGTATTGATTGCAGATTTAGCATTGAGATTCCATTTTGGTAAAATATATGTAAACTTAAGGCTAAAGTATTAAGATCTTTAATCGTGTATATTTTAAGTTAATAAAATTAGTTTTAAAAAGTAAATACTAAGGTTCATTGGAAAAAGGGTCCTCACGCAATAATCGTTTCCAACCAAGATATTCAATAATTACAAATTCAGATATTCAATAATTACAAACTCAGGTAATAACGGGATATTAAAAAAGACGAGGAACCAGTAAATGATCTTCCGGAAGTGTTTGTATAGATACCACGTGCATCGCATGCAAGCCATGTGTACACGTATGTTGTCTCCTATTCCGAGGGTAAGCCCTCTCTATCGGACGTTCAGCTGCTTCCCTTGTTCATTCAGGAGCTTGCGCTCAGGATCTTTCTGCATCTTCTCTCTGCAACCATCACAACCTTTTTACTGTGTGAAGGGGGAAGGTTTTCCATACAAACTTTCCTACAGTCAAGCTTGTATCGAGGTCATAAGCTGCGGCCGCGAACAGGTGAGGTTCAGTAGACAGAGTCAATTCAGGTTGATTTACACTGGATACTGGTAATTGCTAACGATGTCTCTTTTCTTGCAGGTTCCGCCTCTACCCCATGCTTGGAGGCTCTGTTGCTGACCTGTTCTTTCTTCACTCTTCGATTTATACAAGAAAAAGATACCAGAGATCTTCGATTCTGCCCAAGAAAAAGCAAGTAAGAGCGGGGACGACTTGTTTCGTGGCGCTTTTAACAAAGAGAGCTCTGAGCACATGGCAAGCGATGTCTATGGTTCTGCTAAGGGCAAAATTTCTGATGTTGGGGACAAGATGAAAGAGAAGGGAGAGCAAGCCTTGAAAACTGCAAATGAGACGTATGATTCTGCTAAAGAGTCCATGAAGAGGGCAGGAGATTATGTGCACCGAACTGCAGAGGATGCCGGGGGAAGTTTTAGGGGTACCCAGCTGTAAGTAGAAACCATCTATGACAACATTGATCAACTCTTTGATCTCCTGTGAATTCGCTGCTGAGAAAGAAATTCGCTTCCTTACTTTTCGTCATTCACCGGAGAACTCGATCGCCTCCAAACAACGGACTGGCCCTGCAGTAAACCAGCAAATTGGTGGGTAGCTTTTCTCTTAATGCGATCTTTCCCATGAAATTATCTGCTCCTCTAATCCAGAAGTTTTTGCACATTGATTCAAAATAATTCATCCCTGGTAAGTGTTTCTTTTAATGGTAATTTTTTGATATCACAAAAATAGTATATATGTAATTTCTCTTAATATGTTTCAGGATGAATTTTTTTTATTCGATTGTTATTTGTGTAATTTCAGGATATTTTTGAAATTTGCAATCTAAATAAATTGAACATCTTTGCTATTGTTATTTCAGAAACAATAACATTAGAAACCAAATTCTGCACAGAAACTTGCAATCAAAAGCAGTTACCAGTTTATTGAATAAGGTTGGAGGGTCGAATATGTCAAAGAAAAACATGAATTATAAAGCAGCCCAACGACATGATTTTTCAGAGAGGATGTCCAGAGAAGATTTCGTTGAGGGCAAAAAGGCAGGGAAATATAAAGGGGTCGAAAGAAATTACCTTAATACAAAAATGAGAATCACATCTAGGAATTCACAGTCATATACCTTTTTTGCAAGAGAAGCAGAGGGCAGTGCGGCTGGCAAATCTGATAACATGTGTTCCTCGGCCCATGATTCCATTGACAGACATGAATTGCAACCGTGAAGCAGCGTCCTCTTCTCGGTTGAGCCCTTGTCAACCCTAACACCGAAGAGAGGCGCCCCAGGAGTTCCCGAGGTCTATGGAGTGGATGGAATATCCTCGCAATCAGCCATACTATACACAAAACAAACTACAGATACCCGTTCGGCAGAGGGACGGATCAGAAAAACCAGAGGCCAGCGAGGCTCTCTTTTATGAATTCATGATAAAAACCTGGTATTTTTCTGTTTTTTCTTTTTTCCAATATTTTCCCAACAGTTACAGACCATATTTACATGTTGCAGAGGCTCGGTTACTTCTTGCAGGGTGGAGCGGGCAGGAAGCCACCACCGAGAGCTATGGTGCAGGGTGGATAGGGATCCAGAGGTATTTCAGCTCAGAGCTTCAGAAGATAGATAGCACTGCAATAATCTGTCCATCTGTGGGAGCGCAGAGCATGTAGGCAGTGAGTTATGAAGACAGAGACCTGGGATTGGGATTTTCATGCAGACACCGAATCAACATGCAGACAGACACCGAAGCAAGCATGGAACATGTGTTGGCAATTTCAGCTAACTTCAGCTACTTATAAACTAGAAGTACTACTTCTAGTTCACTGATATATCACTTTAACATTTAATGTTAGCGAATTGATGCTAATGCAATGCTAGCATTAGTTTCCATGTTCAGAAAATTCATTGAATCCATAAGTTAAATGAAGATTTATCCTAAGTTTGCCCAGTTCCTGGCCTCGATATGAGGCCAAATAAGATCGTTAAAATGCTTAGTGGTCGAAATAGCGGTGGGAATTTCGTATTGGTTAAGAAAAAGTGATTTATCGCCAAACTTTTGTTTAAGCAAAAATGAATTTATCGATACCTGTGTCAGACTAATGCAATCGGTTTTTATGTTCAGAAAATTTATTGAATCCATAAGTTAAATGAAGATTTATCCTAAGTTTGCCCAGTTCCTGGCCTCGATATGAGGCCAAATAAGATCGTTATAATGCTTAGTGGTCGAAATAGCGGTGGGAATTTCGTATTGGTTAAGAAAAAGTGATTTATCGCCAAACTTTGGTTTAAGCAAAAATGAATTTATTGATACCTGTGTCAGACTAATGCAATCGTAAAAAACCGATTACTATAGTCCCTGCCAAGCCCGGAGGGCAGGGACTAATAACATAGATACAAACACACAAAAATATCAGACGCTTTATGCTAATCTACTTATTTACGGAGGAGGATTAGCTATCATAGAACTACATCTTCTTGGCCCTCCAAAGAGGGAGTTAAGCCAAAATTGACTTTATACTAAATTAGAAATTTGGGAACATATAGCACATAAATAACACACAAAAATATTAGTATATTACACATTCAAATCAAAATACATCACACTAATATAATGTTTATAAAAATAACAAATTCTAAACTAAGAAATTATTTATGAAGAAAATATCTCAATAACCCAACAAACTAACCAATACAATCTACCATTCTAACAACCCAACCCAACCAACCAACTCAATCTACTAGTATTCTATTGTAAATGTTAATTCTAAGTCACTTGTATTGGTCTTGTGAAAGGCACAAAATCTTTATCTTCCTTGGATATGGACGGTCACATGATTTAAATTCCCCGTGTACATTGTTTTGTCTACCGAAAATGGCCTTGCATTGGCTGTGGAAATTCATATTTTTTCTGTTTGGTTGATAATAAATGAAAAAAGCGACTTTCAATTTTTTAATTAGGTACGAGAATTGAGGACTTAGATACGTAACAAGCAGTGGAAGGGAAATTTGCATAAAAAGGCAATGTGCAAGGCCGTAGAGTTAAGAAAAATATATATGTTGGAAGCAGCGTTATCACAGTTCTGTTATTGCAGCAGTTTTTAGAGTATACTCTCTCAGGAAAAGTCGCCCTAAATTAAGTGTCATCAAAAGCAAACCATTTGGCTGTCATTTTTGATGAATCTGCCAAGCTTTTGGTTACTATTTTTCTGTTTTATTGAAGGGAATATGAGTGGGCCATTTTGCATTTCTTACCGTTATTACGGCCCTTGGATGGTTTATTTGCGGAGCTGGGCTGTTGGCAACAGTAATAGGAGACGGTTATGGATTATTTGGCGAAAATCAAACAGAAAATGATGCAGTCTTATTATCCGACATGAACCAAACTGCTAAGGGAAAATTCGACGTCAAAAACGTTTAACAACATGCGAGAACATTTTCGAATGCAGGTAACATAAAATCTGCACTACATTAGTCGGTTGTCGATTATGACTATAAAAGAAAAGTATAGTCACGTGGAATCTTTAGGTAACGCATCAATATTTATAAAGCATGAAAATTCCATTTTATGAATAACTAACTGATGGTTCATTGAGAGAAGTTGTCAAAAAAAGAAATGGCCATGAAAAAAATTATAAACTAATGGTGTCATTTAGTGGTATCATGACCATCAAAGCGAAGAAGGGCATGCATTAAAGTAAAGTTCTAATTGTAATTGTAACCAAGTAAAATATAATTTTTTAGCCTATTGGATATTTTCAATGTTGTAAATGTCATGTAAGTTCAAGGGAATTTTTGTTAAATCATTCCAATTTTTTATGTCAAAGTTGAGTAAGTTCTAATGGTAATGAAGTAAAAGATAATTTTTTAGCCTAAATATTTTTGAACGTTGTAAATGTCATATGAGTGCAAGGGTATTTATGTTAAATCATAAATACAATTTTTTTATGTCCAAGTTTAGTCAATTCAACTGAGTTTATGAGAACAAAGGTATAAGGATGTAAATTAATTAAGTTATGAAAGGTTGACATTTTATGGATATAAATAGTTTCATCAAGTAAATGAAAGTGAAAGTCATGGAAACTGTAAACAATGCACATGGAGACTATCAAACGTTTTGCATATGGATGGAAACATTAAGTTAGGGTCATGGATAAGTGATTAATGTGTAAACATCATGTTATTAGAGATCCAAAGTGAAACTGTTTAGAGTCAAAGTAAAGTGAAGAGTGAAGTTGTAGTCATGTCCATGGTGTATCAATTAAGGTTTCCAAGCCAAGGTCATAAGTTGCTTTGTTGGGGCTTGGTATCAATCTAATGAAAAAACATATTTGTAAATGTACGAAGAAAATTGTTGGTGTCTTGTTTGATGGGTATTTTTTCATATAATAAACATTTTTTTATGCGGATAAAGTAGAAGATTCAGATGAAGATTTATGGAAGAAGATGAAAGAAGAAAACTCCATGAAAAAATAAGACCATGTAGAATAATGCAAGACAAAAATGAAGATGGTGAAAGAGGTTGATGGACTCATGGGCTTGAGTAAAGAATGTGAGGTTGGGATCATGCAAAAGTTCTAATGGTCATTCACTAAAAAATGAAACATACTTATTACTTGGATGAGTGGTCTAACTATGTGTGGATTGTAAGTTTTCCCAACCATTTATCCATTACACTATAATTAATTTTTACAACTAATTACTATTTACCATAATCCTAATGGATTAACACCCCCCTTAATTTGAAGTGGTTTTTCTGACTCCAAGCATCATTGCAAACTTCTAAATTATTTCTCTTGCAAGTGCATTGGTGAAGATGTATGCAATTTTCTTCATCGTGAAACAATGTTATAGACAAAATAGTTTTGGTCTCTACATGGTACCAAATCAAATGATACTTTCATGTTGATGTGCTTGGTTTGCTCATGAAATTTGGGTTCTTGTCCAACTTGATTATGGACAAGTAAAAGAGTTGAGTTCAATTGTCTCTTTTCCAAGTCTTCAAGTATTTCCCCAAGCCACACAATTTCCTTTTTCACTTATGGAGTTGCCACACATTTTGTCTTTGTTTTCTATAATTGAGTGTTTTTCTGATCCATGAGACAACTTACCCTAGACTCATAAGATATCACAAAGTTGATTCTCCATTTTTGTGGATTCCCACAAGAATTTAAATATGCTTCATCATAAAAAATTATCGTGGACAAATACCATAGGGTTATAAACCACCATTGGTAACCACATCAAGTGACTAACTCAAACTTTAATTTTAATCTTTTATTTTTAAATTTTTAAATTTTAATGTTTACGCAAATGGAATAACTTTCATGTCTGAATAGTATTTAATATCTAAACTATGTGATGAGAATATTTAAACCAAATATAAAGTTTACAGTAGAGTTGAAAGATTGAGGATAATGAGTGAAAATGGAGATGGAGATATATGAATAGTTCATAAAACTGTTAAAGATGAAGAATTCATAAGTTCTCTTTTAGGAGGAGTACGATGGAATAACTTATAATCATGAATAATATTTAAAATGTAGTGACATGGATCCCAAAGATAACCAAATATAAAGTTTACATTAAAGTTGAAAGATTGAGCATAATGAGTGAAAATGGAGATGGAGATATATGAATAGTTCATAAAATTGTTAAAGATGAAGAATTCATAAGTTCTCTTTTAGGAGGAGTAGGATGGAATAACTCATAGTTATGAATAATATCTAAAATGTAGTCACATGGATCCCAAAGATAAAGTTTATGGGAAAGTTGAGAGGGATGAGTGAAAATGGAGATAAAGATTTTAGTGGAAATTTAGTGAAAGATTTGAGAATATAGTTATTGTCTTGGTTTGAACAATTTTTCAAATATAATGTATTTGTTATGTGGTATTCTTATTGCAGATTCTTCAAATATTTGGGAATCAGTGGGGCCATGTCCATCTGGAGAATCTGCAATTAATTTAAGCTCAAGGGATTCTCCAATTAATTTAAGCTCAAGGTTTGTTATAGTGTTGGTGCTAGGGGGATAAATTTGGAGTTGGTCATCATGAATGTTCTCACTTACTAGTTGGGATTGTTTCACTAAATAGATCTACATATGGAAGATCTGTGGACAAACCTACATGATGTGGTGTGCTTGCAATTATAGGAACTAAGCTGCTATGTGTAGCTATTGTGGAGTTTACTGCGTGGAGTTATTTGAAGCACGAAGCTTTGGATGGATGCAAATGAGTTCGACGAACTACATCGAATTCTTAATGCGTTGGACGCTCGGAACGCATACAAAATGTTCTTTTGAATTGCGTACAAACTATTTCATTCTTTTACATGCAACTAATTTTGAAACTGTGAAAACCCTTTTTTTTATTGTTGGACAATTGTGAAGTAAGAATTGTAGCCTGAGCTGAGCTGAGCTAAGTGGGGAGCTTGTGGAGCGTAATACATGGCGTAAACTGTAGCCCAGTAGATTAAATGAAAATCAACTTGTAAACGAGAATTAGTGTGCGATTGGATCTACATGATGTCGTCGAGTTGCAGTGTATTGGTCCTGTGAAGAGCAATTTAGAAGTCTATGCCAAGTTCAAGTTCAAACAAACAAATCTTTGTCTTCCTTGAGACGACCTGTCATATGATTTAAATTCCTGGTTTTTCTCGACAAAAAATGGCCTTGCATTCGCGTTGTGAATTCAAATATTTTTTTTCCTCTTTCATAATAATTAAAAACAAATCCCTTTCAAATTTTGAACTCGATATGAGAACCGAGTACATAGATATGTAGCAAGGAGTGGAAGGAAAATTTGCATGAGAGGCAGTATCCAAATCTGTAAAGTTGAAAAAATATATATTAAATACATAGATATGTAGCAAGGAGTGGAAGGAAAATTTGCATGAGAGGCAGTATCCAAATCTGTAAAGTTGAAAAATATATATTAAATATATAAATATATAGCAAGGAGTGGAAGGAAAATTTGCATGAGAGGCAGTATCCAAATCTGTAAAGTTGAAAAAATATATATTTTTAAAGCATATTTATAATAGACATGTGGTCCAATAACTCTCTGTGTGGTGGTTTGGTCCTTAAAAATTTCATGGTACATTATCTACCAAAGCT
>APFE030409137.1:19011-38054 GCA_000404065.3 Pinus taeda | reverse complement strand
CGTTCCTTTGTTGCTCAAGGGCCTCTTCGAGCAATATTTTGATAGGATCTCCTACCCCCTCATCTTTCTTTTCATCCGCCATGGGAGGCCGTCGAGATTTGTGAGGCTGGTCTTGCAAAGGTTCAACCAGTTCAAGCCCTAACTCCTTATATCCCGGTTGGGACATGCAAGGAAAGACAAAGAAAAAGAAGACTGCTCTGATACCACTGATCCGGATTTAAATAGTAATGCAACAAATTACAAATATGACCATACATATAAAGATGCAACAGAAATAATACTTCATTTCATTACTGTAAAATACTGAAATATGCTTACAAATAGAAATGGAAATAAACTAGCTAGGGCGATGGTAGCTTATCTCTGAGAATAGATGTGGTGGCTACATGCCTCTCAACTATGTTACAATGAGGATCGAAGGCCTATTTATTGTCGAGAAGCAATGGAGAACCCTAAACATCCAAAAAACTAACCCTAGAAGATGAAACGACAAACTATCGGCCCTGATTGGGTAAATTGGTACATCAACGTCCCATGGTCATAACTTTGGCATATGATCTATGTTTTATGCGCACAATATCTCGTTAGAAACATCTATTTGAGAAGTACAACTTTGGGAAAAGCAACATCAGTCCATGGAGCCATGTTGCTCCCAATTTTCCCAAAAAAATGTTGTTTAGGGCCTCAAAACATCTCCGGAAGTTTAGGACCTGAAAAAACTGCTAAAAATAGTAAATTGTGCTACAATTAAGGAAACTGAAAAGCTAAAAGAAACAATGGTGGGGGTCCAAGTGGACTTAGTGGGTGGCCACCAATATCCACCTGGATCATTACTACAAGATTTTCTTGTAGTACAAAAGGAAGTCTTGAAAATCTACAGGAAAGGAATTCTGATGGAGAAATTATGATGCAAACCATTTTTGGGATTAAAAAAAGGACATTGACTTCACCATAGCTTAGCCAAGCCCCTTCATGACCATGTCATCCCCTGTGTTGATAAAATAAATCAAGTTTGAAAAAAGTTATAGAAAAAATGAAGAAAAAAGAGAAAAGAACATCAAAGAGGCATGCCATCAGTAGCCTACCTCACCTACCACTCCATGGACACACCTTCCACTCACCCCAATACCTATTCACCCTCCAAGCAGAGAAATGACACAAAAATAAAAAAAAAGGCAGCTACAAGACTTCCTGTAGTAGTACTATTATGAAGAAACAAAAACTCCACGCCTAACCTTCAACACCATGAAATAGGAGAATCATAACTGCAGGTACAATGAAATTCTTCTAGAGCTTAGCAACAATAGAGGAATCCAACACCTGCACCTCAACAAGAAGACAACCCATTGGCAAAAGAAGATGAACAAAAAAGGAAAAGGCAGTCAAGAAGATGTACCTAGGTCATGAGAAACACAACAACACCACTCTCTAGCATGCATCAACAAGGCAAAGGACCAACAAGTATATCACCTCATCAATACTCCCTAATAAGTACGAATATGATTAAACTATTTGAATATGTATAAATTTGATTTTATAAGCGAAGGTCACCAATTAACTTTGCCATCCTCAGTTTGATAATGAAAAGTAAAGTGTTAGTCAACTGGACACGTGGCAAGGTCACATAAAGGGGAATAAATTAGAAAGGTGGTCAAGTTACGGTGAACATAAGTTGGTGATGATTATGAGGAAGGGTGGCATGTTAACTAGTAGTGGGACCAACAGTCCAAACAGAGAAATATGTACTTAACCAACCAACACATCACTCAACGAAATAATCTATAAATAGAAATATTACCTGATTTTCATGAAAAGTATTGTTCATTTCGAGAGTTTGCAAGCAGAGATAACCTCGAGGAGCCATTGAAAGGAAACATTAATCTTAGCCTACCTACAGTGAGCACCTACAAGAAACACAAGGAAACTAAAAGAAATAGTGAGCATCTACAAGAAACTACAGGAAAGCTAGAGGAAATAGGGAGAATTTTCATAGATGTTGTAAATGGATGCCTAGGGTCAAAAATTCAAGAATTCTAATCACCAGAGAATTGAAGACAAAAAGAGGAAAAGGAAAGAAATTGTCATTTCTTTCAAGTATTTAGAATGTGCATATAGATAGGGAGGATTATGTAGGAGATTGTGTAGAATAAACTTCAAACCTTCATCACCTAGAGAAGCTCTTGAGCTGTAGCTACTCAAACCTCATACAAAAATATTGACAGAGAGAAAATATGACAAGGGGTTTCAACAAAAGTGAGCCCACCAAAAAAACTAGAATATACCAACATCATCTCGTGGTAGAAATCTTTACAAGGCATCAATGGTTGGGATTATTCGATTTACTTAAGGGATATGATGATGTTGTAGCTAGGGAATTTTCAATGTCACTCATACCTCTAGCTAGAGCTAGTGCCACTACTATAGTGAGGGGTTTGTCAGTAACAATTACCCTTGAGAGAATTAGAAGGATCACTAAACTCCCTCTAGGTTTGCAATGGAGGAAAGTGGAAAAAGGTAGCAACACTCTTGCCAAGAAGAGCTTTTTCTTGGAAGGAGAAGAACCAATTGAAGATAAAAATGGGGTTAGAAGGGAAATCATTACATATCCTTGGAATGAAGTAAGCTATCACATCATCAACTATATTTCCTATGTGGGTAGACTCAGTATAGTCTATGGGTACCAGTTTAGACTCCATGAGCTGAGATTTGGAGAAGAGATACCTCCTCATAGAAGACTTAGTGTGCCTTATTTTTTTGTTACAATCAATTATAGACATGAGAAACAATGTACAAGAAGGAAAGCATCAACAATTGACATATCATGGATTGATCAAACTCATACTAGAAGATGCCCTAAACAACTTGAGAATCCCTATTATATGGTAAAAATTTGTAGACATGAATGAAGAAGATGAAATTCAATAAATTGAGTATGACAAAGACCCTACTTGTAGTGATAAAGAAGAAGGAGAAGAGCCTAAAGAAGAGGAGGAAAAACTAGATGAAACAAGGGATGAAAAATATAGTAGGGAAGAAGTATAAAAGGATGAGCCAAGTCCTAAAATACAAAGAAATAAAGAAGAGGAATCTCCAAGGGTGTCTCTGGAGCCCACAGAGAAGGAGGTTATTGCTTCCTTAACTCCTCTACATACACTTAGTAAATCAAAAGGAAAGAGGTAGAGGCAGACTCCCATATACTTCAAAACAAGGAAGAGCACCAAGATAAAACAAGGGAGACCTCAAACCCCTATCAAGATTCCCGTTTTCATAGAGGACTCACTAAAAGAATAAGACAAGTTAGTCCCTCTAAGAAGGAGACATGAAGAAGGAACATCACAAAAAGATTCCTCAAGGTCACCATTCACCTATTTTAGGAGGCCTGTCACTAGGTCAACCTCAGCAAAACAAGTTAAAGAACCTTTGACCCCTTTTCAAAAAGGGCAAGGTCTCCTAAAGGAAACATAGACAAGCCTATACGAAGCAAAAGCAATCCTATAGGAAAAGAGGCAGCAAATACTCAAGAAATAGTAAAGGGAGAGTCCCAGGAGATGAAGGAACCTAGCCCATAACCAAACCTCAGATCCTATTACAAATTCATTGAGGGGGGTAGAGTGATACCAATTTTTTTTTTCCATCCCTCTATTCTTTGAACTTGAACAGGAGAGAGCAAGGACACATCGTTGGATGCAAATTTCTAAATCAAAAAGTGTAGAGGATATAGGCCATATGGAAGAAAAGTTGCTAGAAATGGGTAAAGAGTTGAGTAGCATAAGAGATAGGGAAAGAATGATGAAATCTCAATTAGAGGCTGAGAACACATGGCTAAGGAGGGACAATTGGAAACTATGGAAAGTCTATCCATGGAGGCACTCTAATTCAGGATGTCATCAAAATCATATGCCTTATAACTCAAAGTACAATGGCTGTAGTTTCCGATAAAAACCCATACACAAAGAGGAACTATGCCTTTCCAAGACTATAGGAAGTTCATTCACCTCTGTGACCAAATCACCCTAGAGGATAGAGCTAAGATATTTGAATTCTACCTACATAACTTGGCGCTAACAAATTTGAATGTGTGGGACCCTAATCCAAAGCTAGGGGAATTACAACTGATGGTCTTGGAATCATGGATGAATCATGAGGAGGCCAGGGATATTGTTGTAGATCTAACCTAGAAATATATGATAACAGAAATAACCCAATAAATAACAAGATCGAAATAGATAGAAATGCTTCTTTATTGATATCAAACCCTTAAGGTAGGGCAACACCATACATTCACTCCTTAAGGAAGGAGAATACTCCACAAGCCATATGTCTCTTCATACAAGAATACTTCTCTTCATATCCCTCCATGTGGAGTCTCTAGCCTCTATATAGGCCTCATACATACAATACCATGCATCATTACCATGGTTTCCTCATACCATCAACTAATACCATGGGCCCCTTACATTATTATTAACTACTTGTGGTCCCTTACATGACATGGGTTAACCACTTATTTATTACTATGGCCCATCCCATTATTACATTATTACCTTGGGTACCTTCCTCGGTACCCCATATTACCCCCCCTAGGTATATAACATTCCACCCCCCTTAGCATGTTTCGTCCCCGAAACATGGGAAGAACACAAATAATAAGATCTACTCAAAAGAGTAGTCCACTGATACCATGCACATGCATCTAGCCATCCAAGAGAAAGGTGAACCCTTGATCTCACTGGTGCCTCGCTCGCTTGAGATGGAAGTTGACCGTGGCCGCTCTTTTGTGTTGCTGTATAGTAGGTGGATCGTCTCTCCTTTGTATCTGTCATGTGACTACTTGGTTTCCATCTTGATGGTTGTCTTGCGGGGTGATGTGGGTGATGATATGTTGAAGTTTTAACCCACGATGGCTTTTGCTTGACTTCACGTTGCTGTGCTGCCTGTTGTGGTGTCTTCTTTTTCAATATGACTTCAACCAGTGAGTCCTCCTCTGATGTATCAGCACCTGTAACCTTTTCTGCTTCAACCTCTGTTTGTGTCTTATTGTCAACCATCAACTGCTCATCATCTGATATGCCAGACCCTGGAAAATCTTCTGCTTCAGCCTCCTTGGACTCTACTGGTTTATTAATGGAAATATTTTGTAATGTAATTTTCTTCTTTTTATACCAGAGCTTCAGGAATTTCTTTTGTACATTAATGTTGATAGTACCCATAGATTCCATCCAAGGATATCCCAAAACAACATCCATATTATCCATATCTGAACCATAAAAATCACCATGCAACACATATTTATCCATAGAAATCTTCAAATCCTTGTACACTTGAACATCCTCATCATCCACTTGTGTATTTTCAATGTCTTTTTTTGGGACTTGCAATTTTTTTGCCAAGTTGACATTTATGAGATTTTGCTTGCAACTCGGATTTATAAACACCATGATCTTCTCCTTTTGAATCAATCCATGAACCTATAATAAGGATATACCAGTAGGAAATAGCCCCACATGTTTCTCCTTATCTTGTTTTCTCGCATGAGACCATCTGTCTAAAAGCAATTTTTCGAATTCTTCATCAGGCAGGTTGGAACACTTCTTTTGGTTAAGTAATCCCCACCATGTGACCGCCTCATCTCTAAATTGCGCCACTACCCACCATTTCCAATAGTTTTTCCATAACCACTTTTGTTCTTTTATGTATTCTTCAATAGTCGGACCATTATCTTTTCCTGTAAATAATAGAACCTTGCTAGAATCCATAAAGAGGGTTTTGAAAAAAAATGGTGAAAATTTGAAATTGTCACAGTTTCGTCAATATTTCTCAGAATCCTTATTATGACCTATTTTTAGAAATGGAACAATAATTCTGCATCTACCCACATGATAGAAATCTTGATCCAGACACTGGAATTCTAGATCTGCGCTGCTACTCTCCCGCTGGCACCCAAAATTTCTGAAAAAAGAGCTGATTTTAAATCAGCGATATCTCCCTCATCCGGACTCCGATTCGACTGATTTTTTTTGAAATTGGGTGTTTTTTTACAAATATTCCATATCTGCAATTAGATCTTGTAGATCTTGCACTAGGATGTCTAGATCTGCGTCGCAAACTCGCTACCCTGAAAAATTATCTACAACCCCACTGATTTTTAAATCAACGATATCTCCTTCATCCGGGCTCCGATTTGACCGATTCTTTTTTTGAAATCGACTATTTTTTCACAAAGAATACAGATCTGCAATAAGATTTTATATACCTTGAACCAAAACGTATAGATCTGATCTGAAAAATCACCGCCCTTGAAATCCTGTAAAACGTAAAAAAAAATAAAAAATTCTCCACTTTTGTGCCCAAGAAAATGCTCTGATACCACTTGTTGTAGATCTAACCTGGAAATATTATGGATCTGATATGAAAATTGTTGTAGATTTGATATGGAAATATAGCTCTGATACCACTTGTTGTGGATCTAACCCAGAAATATCAGATAATAACAATTATACCCGAGAAATAATAAGATCTGAATATAGAAATGCTTCTTTATTGATATCAAACCCTTAAGGTAGGGCAACACCATATATTCACTCCTTAAGGAAGGAGAACACTCCACAAGCCATATGCCTGTTCATACAAGAATACTTCTCTTCATATTCCTCCATGTGGAGTCTCTAGCCCCTATATAGGCCTCATACATACAATATCATGCATCATTACCATGGTTTCCTCATACTATCAACTAATACCATGGGCCCCTTACATTATTATTAACTACTTGTGGTCCCTTACATGACATGGGTTAACCACCTTATTTATTACTATGGCCCATCCCATTATTACATTATTACCTTGGGTACCTCCCTCGGTACCCCATATTACCCCCCCCTAGGTATATAACAATTACGTGAGAAATCATCTGCAAATATTACATAATACATGTGCTTGGCTGTGGAGGCTGTCGAGAATGGTCCACACACTTCTGAGTGAAATGTTTCAACGATCGCTTGTGCTCGATTGTCCTCATCATGAAATGTGGATTTTGTGTACTTCCCCAATGTACACCATTTGCATGTATCTCTCTACTCTAGCGCACCCTTGGGAAGTCTTGTAGAAATTTGTTGCTTGATCTTCAAAGCTCCATGGGGCAAGTGGCCCAATCTTCTATGCCAAAATTCACCAATGTCTCGCCTTTGCACCTTCTTTTCTTTTGTGCTCAAAGCAACATATTTTTTTAAATCCAATTTGTAGAGGTTCTTCACCCAAACCCCAATCCGCTTCACTTGTCCTAAGGCTATGTGACGAAGGAAAGCCTTTCCTTTGCTAAACATCACATCGTAGCCATAGTCCTCCAACATAGAAACTAAAACCAAATTCTTCTTCAGACTCGGAACATACATGACATATTTTAATGTGAGAGGAGACCTAGAATCCCTCTCAAAAGTAATAGTATCAATGTCGGTCATGTTATACCTTCCATCATCTCCCATTTTGATATGCACTTCAAGCTCCTTCTCCTCCAAGTCACTAAAGACTTCTTTGTTTCCAGTCATATAGAATGAGGCTCCACTATCCATATAACACACACTACCCATCACCGATGTCACCATGCAAGCAATGAGGGTGAAATCCAACTCAAATTGTGAAGCAAGAGCTTCACCTTCCACACATTCTTAGGGCTTCTTGACGACCTTCTTGTGCGAACACTTCATGGCATAGTGTCCCATCTTGTGGAAGTGAAAACATTTAATCTTTGACAAGTCCTTCTTCTTTCTGCCCTTATTAGAATCTAATTTGGAATGGGATGACTTCCCTTTCCCTTCCTTTGCCTTTCCAATTAATGCACAATTATCCTCATCATCATGCTTAGATGAGGATCCATCTCTGGTGTTTTGTCGAATCTCTTCTTGCACCAAGTCGGACCACAATCGCTCCCACTCTAGTAGCTTCTCCCTCCCATTTCCTGAATCTTGGTAGTTGTGCTAGCTCTTGGGAAGGCCTAGAAGTGCTAGATTGACCATATCATCTTCAACAACTATAACACCAACACTTCCAAGCTCATCCAAACGTTGGATGAACTTGGTCAATTACTTTGGTATTGTGTCGCCCTTCTCCATCTTGATTTTCCTGAGTGTGTCCTTCAGTGCCAACTTCCTTTGGTCATTGTTGTTCTGAAATAGGTCTGTCGAGGCCTTCCACACTGCATATGGAGTCTCCTTCCCATGGATTTTTGATACAATAAGATCTCAAACTCCTTCTAGTATGATCTTTCTCGCCTTGGCAGAACATTTCCTCCACTTTACCGGATCTTAAGCATCAGTTGTTAAAGGCTTAGGAATATATTTGTCTATGAATTCCTTCAGCCCATTGTCTTCCAACACAACCTCCATCCTGTCCTTCCAAGAAATATAGTTTGAACTACCCTTAAGGGCATATTTGAGTCTCAATTCGTAGAACAACATTATGTTGGCTCTAAAGAATGATACTGCAAATTCTATTTCACTTGCAAAAGACAAACTCGTATTCTCCTCTTCTAGAGTGATTCCCGCTCTAATACCATGTAGAAATTTCTTGTAGATTCAAACTACAAATTGTAATTTATTAAAACAATAGACTTGAATCTGCTCTACTCCTCAGCGGAAAAAATTAAACGATCGCGAAATCATGAAGCATACAAGAGAAATAATTCAATCAACACATTACACAATGATTTCCTAGGGAAAGCCACAACTAAAAGCCCTTGTTATTTTTATATTGCATTAATCAGAAAATATGAGAAGATTACAATGCTTTGCTCAAACCCAAGTAACATCTACAGTATCTCTATCTATCTCACTGCTTCGTAGATAAGCCCAGGCCAATACTTAACCAAAATTTGGATTTCCCAATTCCTTATTTCCTTTCATTGTTTCCTTGGGAATTCCCTATTAATTAGGGAAATTCCTAAATATGAATTGCACAATCCTCATAGGTCTTCCTCTGACTGCATGCACCACCTGTACAATTCAGGTGATTATACAACTGATAGTACATTGTCCCTGAACTCCAATCTCAACTGGGTAACTCTTATATCTTACATGAATGAGTTATTTATGAGTGAATCATTAGTTAAATGGTTGAACACATGAAGCAACACCCCATTGTCTGACCTCCTACTAGTTCCTCCATTAGTTGGAACAAGTTTAACTGACTTTAACTCACTTAAACTGAATTAATTAATTACAGCACAAAATAAACTCAACTAGGGATCCTATAAAGTAGGAGACATTCTACTAAAGTTAGAACCTCAACTTGAATTAACTGAGTCAACTAAGTCAATTTAACTTAGTTAACTTGTACAAGTTGTCTTATGATGGAGAATTACAATTTTATTCCTCATTTAGTTCAAGGGAAAAAATAAATTAGGATTTTCTTGTTACACTTTCAACATTACCTATGTGTTGTTAAAAGTCTACCTTCCATGCCCTAATTTTGATCTTGCCTCTATTGTTCTTAAAAAAACACATCATTATTTTTTCAAAAACAATGTCTCCCTAATATTCCCTCTAAAAATCCTTATATTGTTATCTATTAAAACATTTTATATATTTTTTATAAATCTCTTCATAAACTAACATATCTTTTATAAATCTCCTCATAAACCAACATTTCCATATAAGTGCCTTTTATAAATCTCCTCATAAACCAACATTTCCATATAAGTGATTATTTTTTCATTGTCTTAATAAATTTAATATTATATAAATTCCAAAATTAACACACATAATATAATACCCTCATAAATAATAAATAATAAATTATTATATTTTTTTATAAATGAAAACAATCTACCCAACCTACTCTTTTTATAATCCACGTTGCTTTTTAAAAAAAATAATTTTAAATTTTATTAATATTAATTTATTTATATAATTTTATTTATTTAAAAATAGATAATAAATAAAACCAAAAAAACCGATCTTATACTTACTCAATTCTTTTATTTTCCCTTTGTCCTATAAAATCCAATTGCACAAAAACTTAACCAATGCCTAATAAAATTAATTTAGTTACACGGTTTTTCCTTTTCTCTCATAAAATCCAATTACCCCAAAAACTTACCAATACCTAATAAAAGTAATTAAGTGACAACATGGTATATGATGACCCAACACCAAAGTTTTATTTAAAATAAGTGTTCCCTTAATTTAGAATAGTATTAACAACAATAACATCTTTAATATAATTTAGTCTTTATATATTAGTTTAATGATAATAATTAAACTATAAAGATGTGATCTTTATAGTTAATATAATTTAATCTTTATATATTATTTTAATAATAATAATTAAACTATAATGATCACAAACCTAATAGATTATGAATATGTAATATAAAGTTACTCCACTTACCAACATCCTCTCATCTATATCAGCCCAAGGCTAAGATTTCATTATATGTAATTGTTACCCTAGTGTAGAGTAGTCAACCAATAAAAAACAATGCCACCCTATATTTGAGGTAATTTAACCATTTTTTTTATTTAAATGAACAATAATTTTCACATATCTATTAAACCATTTTACTTATTATTTTAATTAAACAATAATTTTCAGATACTTAAAAATTATTGATATTGTATTGGAGTGTTCAACACTCCAAACACAAAAGGTCAGGAAGGCAGTCCATGGTTTTATTCTTTCAAGGACCATTGTACCAAACTGAGGTGTGGTCGAACCGACATGCCCATAAGTTTATGAAGTGCCTTTCTGTCTACGCAACATGTTCCATTATGTTCAAAGCATCTAAATCATCTAGGAATAACTCTTTCTAAGCCAAAATTGGTCAAAAATTGAAGACATTATGATTTCTTTGATTTTCCCTAAGAAAACTCCACCAAATCTCAAGAAACTCTAGTTAACCCCGCCAAATTTGGAGCGGTGCCGAATTTAGGGGGTCTGCCAAAACTACCACCAAGTTAATCAGCAGTTTAATTAAGAATAAGCACAGTTAATTAACACTAAACTTCCACTTAGCGTGTTAATGGCATGGTTAGCATTAATGTTGGCTTATGGTTTCAGTGTATGGTCGCATGGGGAGGGCATTGACCCTTACCTCCAAACTTCGGCGCTTTAACATTTAAATAAAATGTGTGCCCATAGTCTATTAAGAAGCAATGTTGTGGCATAGTGGTAACACGTTGGGCTTTTGTGGGCGAGGTCACGAGTTCAATTCCCCGACTTGCCAAAACAATTTTACCCAACCTTTGAGAGGGCACGTGGTGGTCTCCAGGCTTGCCACGTGCCAGCCTCTCATTGGTCCACCTAAATGCCTTTGACCAATCCGATGCCGACACTTGTCACATCCTAATTGAGCCACCTATGGGAATATTCCTTGGAATATTCTTTTTGCTAACTGGGTTGTATAGATGCTTAGTCAGCGTCCCAGTCAGCCTATACCCAAAATTTTCTTGTTTGATAAAATGGACAAAAGGCTTTATCTTTCTCATACGAACTCTATTTTAAGTGAAACAAGTTGCACTAAGATCGTATCACCGAGACAGGCATGGTCGTTCAAGTATTGAGCGATTCAAATAACTTTTATTTTTGAGAAAAATTTTGCCCCTAATCGAGATTCCGATCAGTGCCACATCTAGTTTCTTACCTGAAAAATCTTCTTATGGTGTACTCATCCCAAGAATCTAATGAGGACTCATGTTCTGTACATGTTGCATGCTTTAACCCATAAGTGTAACAGTAGGCCCTAATCATGTAACGTTGCACGTGAAACTCCCACAATACTTTTGTTCTTCCTTTAAACCACCCCATTCTATTGTGAGCTATGACTAAGTTTCTATTAACTCTCGTTGAGTGCCTTCTAATGCACATAATTGATTGAATTCATTTGACACATATTCTCCACCGTTATCGCTCCTGAGATCCTTCACTTTCCTGCTAGTGTCTTTCTCAACAAGTGCTTTAAATTCACAAAATTTAGAAAACATATGATCTTTCTTCTTCATGAAGAAAATCCAACACTTACGTGAGAAATCATCTACAAATATTACATAATACATGTGCTTGGTTGTGGAGGCTATCGAGAATGGTCCACGCACATTTGAGTGAACTCTTTCAAGGATCGCTTGTGCTCGAATATCCTTATCATAAAAGTTGGATTTGGTGTACTTCCCCAATGTACACCCTTTGCATGTATCTCTCTGCTCTTGTGCACCCTTGGAAAGTCCTGTAGAAATTTGTCGCATGATATTTAAATCTCCATGGCGCAAGTGGCCCAATCTTCTATGCCACAATTCATTGATGTTTCGGCTCTGCACCTTCTTTACTTTTGTGCTCAAAGAAGCACAATTTTTTAATCCAATTTGTAGAGTTTCTTCACCCAAACCCTGATCCGCTTCACTTGTCCTGAGGCTATGTGACGAAGGAGAGCCTTTACTTTGCTAAATATCACATCGCAGCCACAGTCCTCCAACATAGCAACTGAAACCAAATTATTCTTTAGACCGAAAAATACATGACATCTTTTAATGTTAGAGGAGACCCAAACTCCCTCTGAAAAGTAACAATATTGATGTCGGTCACGCTATACCTTCCATCATCTCCCATTTTGATGTCCATTTGGAGGTCCTTCTTCTCCAAGTCACAAAATTTATCTTTGTTTCCGGTCAGATAGAATGAGGCTCCACTATCCATATACCACACACTATCCATCACTGATGTCACCATGCAAGCAATGAGGGTGAAATCCAACTCGAATTGTGAAGCAAGAGCTTCACCTTCCGCTCCTCCTGAGGCATTATTGATGACTTTCTTGTGTGGATACTTCGTGGCATATTGTCCCATCTCGTGGCAGTGAAAACATTTAATCTTTAACAAGTCCTTTTCACCCTAATTAGAATCTGATTTGGAATGGGATGACTTCCCTTTCCCTTTCCTTGCCTTTCCAGTTAATGCATAATTCCCCTCATCATCATGCTTGGATGAGGATCCATCTTTGGTGTTTTGTCAAATCTCTTCTTGCACCAAGTCGGACCATGTTGAAAATAGCAACAAGAAATGATAAAAATAGAATCAAGAATATTCCAATTTTAATTTATCCTTGAATTAAAATTGTGAAATAAATTATAATTTAGTCTCACCAGCTGCTTGGAAATAATTAATTAATTCATTATGGATTAATTAGTTGGAGAAATTTAATTTAGAAGTCTTTCTGTAGTCATGAAACAGTTATCCCTTAAATTAACGAGATTATCCCTTAATTAAGGAGATAAGTTTGAGTTATATTTGACTTTAAGTTATATTTGACTTGTAATTAGTTAGCTCAGTTTACTGAGTTAAGTCCAATTAAATTAGTTCCAAACTATTTGAGGAACTAATTGTGAGTTATCAGTTAGTTAATTCATGCATGCACTCAACAAGTGTACTCTAGATAGCTGAAGATTCTCTCATCAGAAACTCATGCATGTCTATTCAGAGAAAGACCCAGTTGAGATAAATATCAAGGATAGGTTACTATCAGTTGCATGTGTTTTCCTATAAAGGAAACTCATCCATGCAGTCAAGGGAAGGTTCCTTGAGGATTGTGCAATTCTGGCAGTGTGTTAGAGTAGTGTGTGAGAGTAGTGTTACACTTGGTGAAGGAGATCATCCCAAAGGTAACTGCACAAGGAAATAGGAGCTTGGAGGGCAGAGAAGAAGGCTTGTGAGAAGCCAGGTTTGCCTGTGAGCTTCCAAGAGGATTGTACTGAGAGATGGCTAGTTGTGAGAGCTAAGGCTTTATGTAATCTTGATGTATTTCCACCTTGTATGATAATACAGATAGTGGGGTTTTTAGCTGAGGCTTTCCCTTGAGTATTTTATGTGCTTCATGTGTATTGATTCTTTTTCTTATGGTTATATGTGTTTAGCTCTGATTCAGCTCGATCTTTAAGCTTTCGCAAGTTTGATAGTAGAAATAGATTATAGTGTTTTTCTTTTGTATATTGCATTATCGAGTCAATCTATAGTCAGATTTTCTACATAGATCTCAGAGGTATATTTGTAGAGAATTTGCATGAAATTCTACATGGTATCAAAGCTAGCTGATCTATAGAGAAATTTCTACATGGTATCAGAGCCTAGTTTATCGGAGCAGTGAACAGTATACAAAGAAGAGAATTCGAAGTTTAAAGTTCGGGGTTGCAGGTGAAAATCAAATTCATATCATACTTCAAGCTTGACCAATGGCGTACTATGGCTTGAGTCTCGAGTATGCCTTGGAAGGCAACTTGAATTATATAGCATGGAAAGATCTTATGGAGGTTGTATTAGAAGACAACGACTTGAAGGATTTCATTGATCAAGAAATCCCAAAGCCAGGTTCAACTAATGCACAAGTTTTGGCTGAATGGAAGAAGTGTGTGGCAAGGGCGAGACGGATCATACTTGAGGGAGTTCGAGACCATATTGTCTCGAGTCTCCATGGGAATGATACTCCATATTCAATGTGGAAGACATTGAAGGATCTCTACCAGAACAATAATGACTAGAGGAAATTGGCGCTCAAGGATAAGCTTCGAAGAATCAAGATGGAGAACGGCAATACTATTTCCACATATCTGAACAAGCTCACCACTTGCAGAGATGAGCTTCGAAGTGTGGGAATAACTATTTCTGATGATGATATGGCAAGCCTCGCTCTCCTTGGCCTTCCAAAAAGCTAGAATAGCTACCAAGACTCTGCCATTGGAAGGGAGAAACTATCAGATTGGGAACGACTGTGGTTGAATCTCATGCAGGAGGATATTAAGAGGAGCACACGAGATGGTTCTTCATTCAAGGATGATGATGAAGAAAATAAATATGGCCTTAGCAAGTAAGGCAAGGAAAGGGAAGGAGAAGGATTCTCATTCCAAATTGAATTCTTCTCATGGAGGGAAGAAGGTTGACAAGTCTAAAGTGAGATGCTTTAATTGTCATGAAATGGGTCATTATGTGACTATTTCCCATCAAAGAAGTCCAAGAAGGGATCCTCGGAAGGATTTGAAGTGAGGCATTAGCCTCTCAGTTCGAAATGGACTTTAACCTCATCGCATGCATGGTGTCAGCGATGATGGGTTGTGTCTGGTATCTTGAAAGTGGAGCCTCATTCCACATGACTGGTGATAAAAGTTTATTCAGTACCTTGGAGGAGAAAGACCTCAAGATGCGCATAGAGATGGGTGATTATGAAAGGTATAGTGTTTCAGGAGTGGGCACGGTTGCTTTTCAAAGGGAGCATGGAGCTCCTATCACCTTGATAGATGTGAAGTATGTGCCTGGACTGAAGAAGAACTTGGTATCCGTCGTAATGTTGGAGGACAAAGGCTACAATGTTGTCTTCAGTAAGGGGAAGGTTTTCCTTAGACACATCACCATGAGACAGGTGAAACAGATCGGTTCACAAGTTAAGAACCTGTATGCTCTTAAGGTTCAAGATGCATGCAAAGCCTTGAGGATCAAGGAAAATGTTAGAGACTTGGTGGTTGAGAGGGAGAGTAAATTACATCTCAACATGCAGTCCCAGAGGAAGTCTCAAACAATTGTGGAGGAGCGACAATTGGAAAAGCAAAGAGGAGACCGAGTGAAGAGATCCACTCATGCAGATACCTCCATTAGGGAGGAATTTCGATCCAAGTTGGCAGAGGGATGACATGCATCCATACCTCGAGGCATGAGGTGTGGCGATGTGAAATGATAGCCTCAAGAAGGCTAAAATTGTGCAAGGTCCATTGAGAGTTTTTATCTCATGGATCGTACCTTTCTACGGGAGCCCAAAGTACATATTAGCGAGAGGAATCAATGGGATTGATGCAGTCAGAGATCAAAGTGATAGAGGCTAGAGCAGCCAGATACTTAAGAGCTTAGAGAAGGATTGACAACAGTGTAGAAAGTTTGAGTCAGCAGAAGCGCAAAGTTTTCAGTCAACAAAGGCAATAGTAGTCAGAGATTTTGAAGACAGAGGCATCATTCTGATTCAGATTGGATGTTCTTTTTGTTTCTAAAGTTGTTGGAGCAACAACACTTGAGAGAATTGTTGCATGCATAACATTCCAAAGGTTCACAATCGGGATCGAGTTGAATTCCTTTCTTGTTGAGAGGGAGTGTTGAAAATAGCAACAAAAAATGATAAAAATAGAATCTAGAATATTCCAATTTTAATTTGTCCTTGAATTAAAATTGTGAATTAAATTCAAATTTAGTCTCACGAGCTGCTTGGAAATAATTAATTAATTAATTATGGATTAATAAGTTGGAGAAATTCAAGTTAGAAGTATTTATGCAATCATGCAAAAGTTATCCCTTAAATTAAGGAGATCATCCCTTAATTAAGGAGATAAGATTGAGTTATATTTGAGTTGTAATGAGTTAGCTCAGTTTACTGAGTTAACTCTAGTTAAATTAGTTCCAAATTGTTTGAGGAACTAATTGTGAGTTATCAGTCACTTGATGCATGCATGCACTCAACAAGTGTACTCCAAATAACTGAAGATTCTCTCATCAGAAACTCATGCATGTCTATTTAGAGAAAGACCCAGTTGAGCTAAATGTCAAGGACATGTTACTATCAGTTGCATGTGTTTTCCTATAAAGGAAACTCATCCATACAGTCAAGGGAAGGTTCCTTGAGGATTGCGCAGTTCTGACAGTGTGTTAGAGCAGTGTTACACTGGGTGAAGGAGATCATCCCAGAGGTAACTGCGCAAGGAAATAGGAGCTTGGAGGGTAGAGAAGAAGGCTTGTGAGAAGCCAGGTTTTCCTGTGAGAAGCCAGGTTTTCCTGTGAGCATCCAGGAGGATTGTACTGAGAGCTGGCTAGTTGTGAGAGCTAAGGCTTTGTGTAATCTTGATGTATTTCCACCTCATATGATAATACAAGTAGTGGGGTTTTTAGCGGAGGCTTTCCCCTGAGTATTTTTTGTGTTTCATGTGTATTGATTCTTCTTCTTATGGTTATATGTGTTCAGCTCTGATTCAGCTCAATCGTTAAGCTTCTGCAAGTTTGACAGTAGAAGTAGATTATAGTATTTTTCTTTGGTATATTGCGTTATTGAGTTAATCTACAATCATATTTTCTACATAGATCTCAGAGGTAGATTTGTAGAGAATTTGCAGGAAATTGTACAGACCACAATCACTCCCGCTCTAGTTCTTCTCCCTCCCATTTACTGAATCTTGGTAGTTGTGCTAGCTCTTGAGAAGGCCTAGAAATGCTAGGTTGACCATATCGTCTTCAACAACTGTAACACCAACACTTCCAAGCTCATCCCAACATTGGGTGAACTTGCTCAGTTACTTTGGTATTGTGTCACCTTTCTCCATCTTGATTTTCCTGAGCTTGTCCTTCAGTGCCAACTTCTTGTGGTCATTGTTGTTCTGAAATAGGTCTGTCAAGACCTTTCACACTGCATATGGAGTCTCCTTCCCATGGAGGTTTGATACAATATGATCTCAAACTCATTCTAGTATGATCTTTCTCTGCTTGGCAACACTTTTCCTCCACTCTACTAGATCTTGAGCATCAATTGTTAGAGGCTTAGGAATATATTTATTTATGAATTCTTTCAACCCGTTGTCTTCCAACACAACCTTCATCCTATCCTTCAAGCAATATAGTTTGAACTATCCTCAAGGGCATATTCGAGTCTCAAACTGTAGAACGACATCATGCTGGCTCGAAAGAATGATACTGCAAATTCAATTTCACCTATGAAAGACAAACTCGTATTCTCCTCTTCTTGAGTGATTCCTGCTCTGATACCATGTAGAAATTCATTGTAGATTCAAATTGCTAATTGTATTTTACTAAAACAATAGGCTTGAATCTACTTTACTCATCAACGGAAACAATTAAACGATCGTGAAATCTTGAAGCATACAAGAGAAAGAATTCAAGCCACGCATTACACAATGATTTCTTGGGGAAAGCCACAACTAAAAACCCTTTTTATCTATATATTGCATTAGTCAGAAAATATGAGAAGATTACAATGCTTTGTTCAAGCCCAAGTAACATCTGCACTATCTCTATTTGTCTCACTGCTTCCTAGACAAGCCCAAGCCAATACTTAACCAAAATTTTGCTTTCCCAAGTCTTTATTTCCTTGTGTTGCTTCCTTGGGAATTAGCCCCCTATTAATTAGGGAAATTCATCAATATGAATTGCGTAATCCTCATAGGCCTTCCTCTGACTGCATGCACCACCTGTACAATTCAGATGATTATACAACTGATAGTACATTGTCCCTGAACTCCAATCTCAACTTGGTAACTCTTAGATCTTACATGCATGAGTTATTTATGAGTGAATCATCAGTTAACTGGTTGAACACATGAAGCAACACCCCACTAGCTCACCTCCTACTAGTTCCTCCATCAGTTGGAACTAGTTTAACTGACTTTAACTCAATTAAACTGAATTAATTGATTACAACCCAAAATAAACTCAACCAGGGCTCCTATAAAGTAGGAGTCACTCTATCAGTTGGAACTAGTTTAACTGACTTTAACTGAGTTAAACTAAATTAATTAATTACAATGCAAAATAAACTCAATGAGGGCTCCTATAAAGCAGGAGTCAGTCTACTAAAGTTAGACCTTCAACTCGAATTAACTGAGCCAACTAAGTATATTTAACTTAGTTAACTCGTACAAGTTGTCTTGTGATATGGAATTATAATTTTATTCCTAATTTAATTCAAGGGCAAAATTAAATTAGGATTTTCTTGTTGAATTTTCAACATTACCTAAGTGTTGTTAAGAGTCTACCTTTCATGCTCTAATTTTGATCTTGCCTCTATTGTTCTTAAAAAAACACATCATTATTTTTTCAAAGACAATGTCTCCCTAATAACAAACACATCATTATTTTTTCAAAGACAATGTCTCCCTCATATTCCCTCTCAAAATCCTTATATTGTTATCTATTCACACATTTTATATACTTTTTATAAATACCTTCATGGACTAACATACTTTTTATACATCTCTTCATAAACCAACCTTTCCATATAAGTGATTATTTTTTCATTGTCTTAA
>APFE030409130.1:0-12085 GCA_000404065.3 Pinus taeda | reverse complement strand
TCCCTTGTGTGTTTGTCTCATATCTATTTCAGTTTATGATCTCTATGTCAGTGTAGTTTGCATTAGTGTTTTTCATCACTATTTATAAATTAAATAACTTGTTGAATGTAATAAACAAGTAGGAGATCATAAATGAGTGATTGCATTAGGATTTCTGATGTGTAGTTTCATAAAATTTCACACTTCCCTCCCTATCATTTCCTCCAACTCCATCTCTCGAGCTCCCTCTCTTTCTTAGAGACTCTCTCCTCCTCCTCTCTCTCTCTCTCTCTCTCTTTAGATTTGTGTCCCCCTCTCTCTCTCACCCTTATCTCTCACTTTATATTTCAAAAATATTTAAATACTTTGGCAACTAAATATAATGTTTCAATTTTTATTTTTTATTTTAATGTCGTACAACATTTTTATCTTTATTTTTATACTACATATTTAAAATGCAAGATTTCAAATGTGTCAAGTACATTCACCTCGAGGGAAAATGATAATTTTCCATGGCAATATTATCTAAAAAATTTCAAAATATTAATGTTTCAACTACCTCCATGAAAGATACATAGAGTGCTTCATGTCTTCCAATTGAAATTTTTTAGGTTTTATTTATTTAAAGGTAGCTTTAGGTTACGATTACTTCAGCATTTTAAAAATATTAGATATTTTATTATGTTAGACTAATAAAAAAGATAGGTTAAATAAAATCAACATATTGAGTCAACTTGTATGACTCTTTTGTTGATTGCTTACTGGAAATATCAGCGCTACATTTTATTCTTTAATGTTAGGTTTGCTGTATATCTTATATATAAGAAAATTTATCAATATTATTAAAGTTAATACTATTATATTAATCCAAATCATAAAAATTATATTGCATTAAAATATATTATATTGATATTAATATTCATTTCATTATTTAATTTAATATATATATTTAATATTAATAATAAATTTAGTAAGGTTTTTTTTACTGACATTAATACAACATTCTAATAAGATTTGGAATTTAAAATGAGGTAAAAGTTTAATTTTAGATCATTCTAGAAAAAATTATAGAGGCTCGATCAAGCCCTTGTTAACCATGTACATGGCTTGATTGAGGGTTTACAAAACCCTCGATTGAGTTATTTTAATTTGAAATTTAGAGACACCCCTTCTGCCAAATTTCTTGCAACTCCATTTTGTACCATAGTGGACTTATGGCTAAATTTGTCCTTGGGAAGTAGAGTTGATCATGTTGGATTCATGAAGGAATTCTCTATCCAATGGCATATGAGTTTAACATTTTTGAATTCATATGATATTTTTCATCTAATTTCTTTTAAACATAATGCTTGAGTTTTTTTGAATTGTTTTAAAGAGGTTGAATAAAAAATCAATATCATAAAATATACATAACCAAAAAAATTGTAAAAACGCCACTATCTTCGTTTACGAGTCCTCTTGAAAATGGTACTTTTTGTTTTCTAATTTATTTAAATAGTTAAAAAAAACATTACATGAACAAATGTGTTTGTAAAATGCAATTGAAATATTACTTCGCTAACTTCAAAAATTAATAAAATATTTTATTTTGACATAAATAAATAATTAATTAATTAATCCAATATGACAAACTTGCTCTCTCTCTCTCTCTTCTCTCTCTTCTCTCTCTCTTCTCCTCTATTTAATATTTATATATTATATATTATATATTATATATATATATCTAAAAAATTACACATTTTAGACTAAGTTATGCTATGTGAACACACACATACATCTTCAGGGGTGTGAAAGTTCGCAAGGACAAGAATTTCATTTAATGGAAAATTGACATATTATATGACACTAAATTTTTTTGCAAAAATGTTATCAAGACAACAACGTAATTATCCACAATTTGTCTTTTTTCTCCAAACCAAAATTCAATGTGATTATATGAATTTTGAGTGGTTCAATTCGATAATGGAGGAGAAACTTGAAATTTCATTGCCACATTTCGCCCAAAATTGTAACCCATCTTCATGCTTTCACCATATATAGAAATGTAATATATAATAAACCCTTATTAATTATTATATATTATAATTATATATAGTTTTTTTTATTAAAATAATTTCAGAATATAACATAAGAAAAATTTGCCCATACCTATTATATTTATTTGGACAATTTTAATATTTAGGAATCAAAATATTCATATTATTAATTATATAAAATATAAAAAATACAAACAATAAATTATAAACACATTTATCATGTAAATTAAAATAATATAATTTATATTTGTAGTTGTAATTGTATAGTTTGTACATTTCTATAGGCTTTAATGATCACATATTTGTTGGAGTCATTGTCGCTCACCATATTGAGAATTAATTACTCAGACTAACAACCACTGTGGGAACATGGACTAACCATCCACTCAAAAGTAGTGGCAAGGGTTTAAAAGTTTACCCTAAGAGCTTGGAATTTCACTAATAATTATGATTTCTTATGATTTTTTAGCAGAATAAAATACTCTTACATGATATCAGAGCCCGCATTCCCTAACATTGTAGATATTTTTTTGGGGGATTTTTTTTCCGTTTAAGATCTAAAGAGAGTTTCCAAATCAATTTTGAATCAATGGGTTCTGGTAAATCTTTATTACAAATATGCCAGTCTACATTTTTGATGAGATAGTTCTTATTTCTTTGTGGTACAAACCCATGCACACTTATGTGCAGAAGATAGGGAGGATAACTACTGTGTCTTCCACTCGTGGACCTTTTAGGACTACAGGTTCTTGAAATTACTCTATTTTCATGAGGGAAATTTTTGCGTGGACTTGGTGGTTACGAAAATGACCTTCCACGTCTACGAGCATTAGAAAAATTGAGAGTGCAGAGAGAAAAAATAAACATGGAACACAAATCACACATTGTGATATCTTTATTGCTCAAAATAGTTACACATATATATGACATAAATCTCTAACTTACACACATCTACATCATAACTGCAACTCATACATAGGAAACAACAACTTCTAGATTGATGCTTGGGAACTCTCAATGACAAGTCTCGTGAACACATGGAAGAATTACATCTAATACCCTCCCTTAATGCTTACATGGAAAATAATGAAAACACATATTACAACAACAAGGATAATCTATGCCTGACTCGTCTTCATCAATACTCACATCCACTTTGGAATCTCACAAACATTTCTCTTTCACCACCACATCTTCGAGTCATCACTTGACCTCAATTTAAAATGTATCCACCTCTGATCATTGTTGATGAAATTTGCAAGATCAACAATACTGACACGTCAGCTCATCGTGGCTTCCACAATAAGAGTGATCAAGTAATGAACCATCCTATGGACCAACCACCATCTGTTGAATATTTCACCTTCAATTATTTGTTAGTTGCTAGGATGGAGATCTAGATATAGAATGTGTTCAAAATTTGATCAAACAACTTGACCTTACTAGCAAGAATTTATGTTTCAAACACCAGGGCTTCCAGTTTAATAACCACTGGCCCTTTTATTACCAATAAAAACACACAAGAATTGATGTTTCAGACACTAGAGCTTCTAGTTTAAGAGCATATGACTTGCAAGGAGGTGTTCGATAATGTTTTGGAAGAGGAGAGCATCGTCTATGAGAAACTTGTAATCACTTATGGCCAATTTTACTTCCTTTAACTCTTCGAGGAGAGATTCTAATTCAACAATGAATTACACCATAATTTTAATCATGATTGGCATGTGTCTACCATGGTTTTCTTTGATGTACAAATAATGAGGTTGAATTTGTCCAAGGAGTATTAAAGATTTATCAGTTGGAGAAATGTGATGCAGAGGTGGACTTTTTCACAAACTAAATGTTTTCTATAGACACAAAACCTAGGCATTGATCAATAATTTTTATCTTGCGGTCCAATTTGAACAAGATTGTTTTTATCTGAGTGTGAGAAGGAGTATCTATCATTAGATGGTTACTATGATAGAGCAAGATCAACATAATTAACCCTGTCATCTGCTACAATAAAGAAAATGAAAATCCCTCTAGTTTTCCTTAATAGTTGCTTCTTTGTCTAAAATCTACTTGGGTCATGATGCCATAACATCAAATTATAGTTCCTCCATACCATTCCATCTAGTGAATTATGTCATTGGCATCTGACTTAGTTCCTTAAAAGGAAGATCACATTTCTCCTTGGTATGTGTTGAACTATCCTCTCTTGAAAAATAGGAGCCTAGTCAGGTTAAATTTTTTCACATTCAAGTCATCTTCAAAGCCCATCGAGTTTTACTCTAGCCATAAACACATATTGACCATTTTTTATTTTGTTTGTTATGGGTGCATGTGTAAATTATTATTGTTGGGTATGCAAAATGATCATCACAGTGTGTGGAAAATAATTATGTTCGTCAACTCACTTAGAGGTGAGAGAGTTGGTGGAATTTCCTCTCTGGCTTATTACACAGGTCCCTTTCCAAGAATGATTGATATTAGAGGTAATTACGTTGAAGGAGTTTTTCTCTGTGGGATTTTGGTGTGAAAACATTTTTCATTACAACGAATTGGAATCTCTCATTTTTGTCCTCTTTCATCGAGTAAGAAAACTTACGCATGGAAAGAGTTTTGTGCTTGTTGTCTTGATTGAATGCAAATGTTGGGCATTTTTTTGGTGGCCAAACTTTTTGCTTTGAATATGTCAGAGAGAATTTTCATGGTGGGTTTTGTCCAAAGGAGTAGGCCTTTTCGCCATGGCCACACATTTATTTCCTTATGGTGTTAGTTATACCATGATCCTCTTTGTAGATGGGACTATACTTGAGAACATTCTCCTCAATCATGGTCATGGTCATCATAATTTTCAATCTCATGATATTCATCTCCCTTTTACTTTTTCCTATGAAAAAAATATTGTAATGCTACTATAATCACCTTTGTTGCATCAAATGTTGCTCCTAGATTTCTACCAAGCCTACTTTCACATGCCTGAGATCATAATAAAGAATTGTCACAATCCCTTCTTGTCTCTTCTCCAAATCCAATCCACGAATAAGACCCCAGACCTCCAATTCCTATCTTTAAACCTCTTCGCTCAATTCAACAAGAACAAAACCTAAAAGCAGCACTTGAGATGCATGTTCTTGGCCTAATGGATAAACAACCCTGAGACATGAAACCATGAAATTGATCCGACTATGAGAAACAACACCACTAGTGATTCTTGTGTTCTTATTGTCATTGTAATTGTAAGGCCTAATTAGGGGCATCAATGGAAGACAATGGTTGGTTACATCCCCTTGAAAACCAACAAGAACCTATTGTTATTCTTTTTAGTGGTCTTGTGCTTATATGTTATCCCAGAGCAGGTGTTGAATTGAAACAACGAGATAAGGGATGTCGATATCAGAGGCATTATACAAGGGCACAAATAGATTCACAGGAAATATATTGTCATTTGTGTTTTCTCAATTATTTATTTATGCCTGGAAAATATCTCATTTTCTAGATTGGAGAATAATGATTCAAATACCATGTAAGACCCTCAAAGCTTGACCCAAGGATACCATGAAAAAAAAATTAATTTCTTATTTTGTCTAGCTAAAAATGCCAAATTAATGCTCTAAAAAAACTCCAATATTGAAAGAAGAGCTTCAATTTTCCCCCCTTATCTTCGTCAACATATTGCGTGAGATCCAGTAAGGGGGAGTAGAATAAGCTGAAAATGTTAACAGTGATGTAGATCTAGCTACATCCAATTTAATGAGCTAGAGAACATATTTATCACGAGAGCGGAGGACTACCCCAGGGAACCGAAACCGTGATCTCTGGACCTTAATAAAAATCCATTTAAATATGTGATGAATAATTCATATGCACTTTAATACAAGGGTTTGACAAAAAACAAGAGTAGGATTCTTTATTTATTTAATTTGTGACCTGAGTTCGCCACATGGCGGTTTCCAAGATTGAAAGTGGTGGTCGATATATCTAAGGATCGAAACCATGCTGTCCGTGATAGTCCAGAATTTGTTTAGACTCTCCCGCATAAACTGTGCACGTTTGGTTAGGATCTCCACTACCAACGGGACTCCCATCCTCTCACCGTCCAACAAGAAAATCAAAACCCCTTCTGTCAATAACCTCAGGATGATGCAATCAGTCCACCCTTCAACATATTCTCCAATTGATCTGCAATTTCTTTTTTCTTTTCAGTGGGAAAACACCCCCTATTTTTGTATTATATAAAATAGTACATATATACGATTACATAATAGCACCATATGCCCTATTGATCAACCCATCTCTGATTGATCGGGAAAATTACTATATGCCACTATTAACGGCTTCTGCCAATTCCTATATAATCTTTTGTTTCATAGAATGAAACAGAAATGATAAATTCCAAGCATTTGTTTAGAATTCTCTCCATATAAAGTAGTCATCCATATGTCTTTTTAATACATAGACCTTATACAAAACATATACAAAAAGTAGATCAAAAAGTTGTTAGAAAATACTTATATGTGCTATCTTGTAGCTCAGTAGACAAAGCATGGAGTGCATTATCTAGGCATGTCGACACTTCCTACTTCTATCATCCTTTACCCCATTTTTATTTGAATATGAATTCCATCTTGTGTATCCAGTAGGCACTTTTTTGACATCCCATCTGCGTTTTTGTTGTAGACTCAGTTGATGTGTTGTATGGTGGAATGATGGAGTGTGGTCCATAGCCTTTGTATTCGACTTAATCAGCCTTCAAGGTGTTCTATTGTATATTATTCCTTCCCAAAATATGGTCTACAATACATCTAGAATCACCATAGATTTTTATTTGTGGGATATCCATGAATTTAGTAAATCATATTAACCCCCACAAGGCAATATCTTTTTCTTTCGTACTCGATCCCTCTCCCGTATACCAGTGTATCCAGAATTCTTGGTCTTCAGAAAACTTTATCCATACTCCACATCTGTATCTCCCTCCTTGTGAAGCTCCATCGAAAAACCCTGCTGGGTATGTGATACCTAGAGCTATCCCTTTGTCTTCCTTGTTCCTTTTCAAGGTTCCATTCCCATGAACAAAATTGATCCATCCTTCTATGTAATCACAAATAATATATTCTCTCCACTTTTTTGTTCCAAATATAAGTTGATTGTGCCATTTCCAAATTTCCGAGAAGACATCAAGCGAGAGCATCCTCCATTTGGTTCATTGATTACTCCACCATTTTAAGCAATCATCTATGGAATTAAATTGAATATATGGTATCTTCATGTTAGTAGTGAATTGCTTCCAAATACTAACAAAACTTGGGCAATGCAGAAATAAATGTATGTTATCCTCTCCTCTCCTTCCTAATAGGTAGCATATCCTCGGTCCATGTTGGTTCCTCTTTTGTAAATTCTCCCATGTAAGGTTTTTATTCTGCATGTCAACCACAGGAAAATGATTATCTTTATAGGGAGGTGTGTATGCGAGAACTTATAGAACCAACACCTATCAGAGATATGTAGTTCCTTCATGAAGATATTGAAATAGTACTTTGCCACTTCTATCTCTCTGGATTTCTTCTTTTTTCCCATGCAAGTAATCCGATCTCCCTTGATGTCATAACAAACTCTAGTGCCCTTCAATGATTTTATGATTTGGATCCATTGCTATTCAAATTTCCTTGTGAGATTCAGTTGGTTGGGTTCCATCTAGATTAGAATGTTGCCGATCTATTCTCGGAGAACCTGGTTCCAAATAAAGATGCCTTTTTCAATTAGGAAATTTATTAACTCTGTTGAACCAAGTGAATCCATGATGTTAACTAATATACAGTCTTTTCCCAATATAATCATGTTTCTTGTGCCAAACAGCCATGAGATGTTCTGTAAAAAAATCCCTTTTACCTTGTTGAAACTACACCAGATCTTTGATCCATTTTTTTTCGAACTAATCCCTGTCTCATCCAGAAAGTGAAGTACTTATTCTTAAGGTATTTGAATCAAATCAACTTACCCCATATGCCTTTATTGAAAATTCCCCTCTACGACGATTTTAGCAGCAATGCCCAACCAAAACGTCTGACATTTATAATACCCCATCCTCCAATTTTTTTAGTCTGATGATCTTTTCCAATTTGACCAGATGATATTTGAAGCTTTTCCTTGCCCCTGACCAAATGATTTATGCCATTATACAGTTGAGAGAATTTAAAATTAGTTGTGGAATTTGGAAAAAGTGAGCCCAATAAACCACCAATTGCGTGAGCACTGACTCAGTGAGGGTGATATAGCTTCCCAGCGATAAGCATTGATTTTCCCAACCCTTTATTCTCATATGGAATCTATCCACGAGCCACGCCCAATCTATATTTTTTTTATTTCCATGGCTTTAGGTGATATCCCAAATATTTCATTTCTAGGTCCAAATGGTCTGCTTTCACCCCAAAATTCCTTTGAATATATATGATATCATCCAAGTTACACGAACCATATAGGATGGTTGATTTGAGCTCATTCAAAATGAGGTTAGGCTCTTTTAAAATTCTTGAAAATTTGGGAAAGACAAGCCATTTGAATCTGTAGACCATTCCCATCAACAAAATATCATCTACAAAGAAGTTGTGTGAGATAGAAATTTGATAGCTAATTTTTAAAGACTCAAATTGACCTGTAGTCACTGCTTTTTTTATGTATAAACTTACGCCATCCATGGCTAGAATGAATAGGAGGGGAGGCAAGGAGCATCCCTGTCTAAGTCCCCTGCCAACTCCAAAGAACTAAGATGGATACATGTTAATTACCACAGCATACCAGACTGTTGTGACACATCTAATTATCCATTCAGTCGCATTTGCTCTTATGCCGATTTTATGAAGAACCATTCTCATATATCCCTAGTTTAAGAAGTTGTATGCCGTTTTGAGTTCTACCTTCATAACTATTGCATTCATCTTTCTTGTCTTGATAGTGTGCATGCATTCTTGAGAAATTGCGATTGTATTTGTTTGTTATTTAGAAAACCATATTGTTTTGGGGAAATGAATTTTGATAACGAAGCCTTAATCCTGGTGGCGATTATCTTGGATATAATCTTATAAATAGGATTGCAAATAGAAATTGGACGATAATCAACAAAAGTGGCTACCCTTGTCTTCTTCAATATAAGCATAATGTAGGTAGAATTTATATGAGGATGTATAGCTCCGGTAATTCTAGATTCTTCTACCATTTTTAGAAGGTCCTCCTGAAAGATGTCAAGAAAGTGGACAAAGAATTCAACTATCCAGCCGTCTAGGCCTGATCTTTTGTCTCCCTTCATCGATTTTATGATCTGGGTCATTTCCTCCACCGTGGTAGGCTTATATAGCTCCATATTCTCCTCCTCATCAAACATTTATGGGTATTACTTGCCACCAAGACCTACAATTCTACACCCTCCAAATCCATTCTTGTGTGGGCTTGTTCAAAAATGTGTGGTCGCAAGGGCAGAGATTTCTGATTTTTTGTTGTAAGAGTTTCTAATGACATTGGCTATCTCCCATATGGTGTTCAATTTCCTTCTATGATTGGCGTATCGGTGGAAATACTTTGTGTTTTTGTCCCCCTCGCGGATCCAAGTAGCTCTGCTCTTTAAACGCCATGTGATCTCCTTAACTTGCAGTATCTTCTTCTTTTTCATTTGGAGAGCATGGATTTGTTCCCTTACTGTAGCAGATGGGGAGTGTGTGGCCATAAGATTATGTAGTGGCTTAAGCGCCTTTTCTATTTCTGTCAACTCTTTTGTTAGGCTAACCTTCTTCTTCTGCTCCCATCTTTTAACCACTCCTTTTAGGTTTCCAAGCCTGTATAGAATCCTTTCCATGGAGGAAAGGCACATCATTTCATCCTTTTCTTCAGACCAATGTACACGGAGAAGGGAATCGAAACCTGGGTCTTCCATCGAATTGATTTACAATTTCATTTTGAAGAATGAAATCAACACTTCCTTTGGCGGAATCCTAACAAATTTACACATGAAAGAAATGAGGAGCTAGTGTAGGGATCGATACATAATCTAGTCACACCCAATATGCTCGTGTACATTTGGCCATAGCTCTTACCAAATACAAAGGGGTTTTCTCCCTCGAGCAATTTCATCTGTTGGAGTTGGAGATGACACTGTGGAAGCAGTACAAAGAGTCCTTCGACATCCTTTCCAACACGACACGCCCTGAAAAAATCACATCTTAAGAGCTTTATTTAGATAATGTAGGGGATGACGATGATGAAGACAGTGGTGTTGGCTGCAATGCTTCAGAGGACGAATGACTGTTACTGCTGCTAATGGGCAGATGCGAGTGGCTCATGATTTAGCATGTGCATTAGGTGAGAAGAAGGGAACGAATCTCAAAGTGCCTTTATGAAATTTCCAATCGCCTGTTGTGAAGGCAGTAGTCTAAAGATTATGCTTTTTCGGCAGTAGTCTAAAGATTATGCTTTTTCTCTGAAAGTTATGGAAATTCCAATAATATTTTGAAAAAATCTAGTAAGGATTTTTGTAAATCAAAATAAAAGATGTAAAAATTCATAATTGTAAGTGCCTTAGAAGTTTTTGATTGTGCTGAATCTATTTTCACCATCAAAAACATAATTCAAACACTCCCTCTACAAGATTTTTCGATTTTTTTTTGCCACCACTTTTGGTTATTCGGGCCCTCCGTAAATGAGGATCCCTATAAGCATTAGCATAAACTTCAAATAGTCAGACATTTGAAGTCCACACATGAAAAAGCAATGAAAATTAACCACTTGTCAAATTTAAATAATAACAACAGTGGAAATTAAAGTTCCCTGATTAGTTGCAGTTAATAGTGTTTTCCCATCAAATACCATAAAGAGAACGCCCTCATAATGAATAATGACAATTCATTAATTACTATCTCCAAAAATTAACCTCCATAATTATTAAAAAGCATCCTACATTCATATATAATAATTTACAACAGTTCTCCTATCTATTCATATACTAATCATTATCAATTAACTGCAATGTCTATTCGTAACTTGGTCTTTTAAATATCCAACTTGCATCACGGGTTGGTTAAGTCAAAGACGCGTTGGAGAATCAACCCCCAATATCAGGAAGAAGATTCGTGTTTGGTTCCTCGTGATTCGATTCGTGTTGAGTCCACCCACGGGAGACTTAGTTAGAGGCCACCCACTTACCTGCTCTTCCCCCAATTTATATAAATATGCCGATGCAGCCATAATTCTGGCCTAGCGATCCCAATATCGTCGACCTTCGCATTTAGTGAGAGAGAAAATAGGTCTGTCATTAATTAAGACTGCGCCTCCTTCATGGCGGAGCCGAATTCAAATCCAACCGCCAGAGATGATGAAAAGCAGGGAGAGGGAGGGGAGGAAGTATTGTTTAACGCTACCCGCCATGACCATGAGCTCTTGCTGTTTGAGGGTCTTCCGCTCTACACATGCAGCGGATGCAAAGAATACGGAGCCAACAGGGGTTACAAGTGTAAGATTGCTTCTAGTTCTAAGTGTAAGAATTTCACTCTGCACGACGTCTGCGCCGCCCTCCCTGACGCCATCTGATAAGATTTTCTCCTCAGAAGATTTCTAAATATTTCCAGGTTTACAATTAACATAAATTATGATGGTCTTGTAAATTTCACTCATAACAATGAATATCTATCTTTCATCTTCATCTTGATTTTCATCTTCAAGGTTTAATTCTCCCATCCTCGATGCCCTAGGCATCTTCCAATTAAGATATTTAGTTTAATTCTCCTTTATGTCATTTCAGTGGACATAGCCGCCACGAATACTAGGCCTAAAATACTATTGCCACACAAACATAGCAGTAGCAGTCTGGATCTCTCCATAAACCACCTCAAAAAATAAAAAATAAAAATTGATGCGTTGTTTTCAATTATCTTTTTGTACTTTTATTCTCTACTGTATGCAAAATAACGCAGCGTGATTATTTTCGACAGCGAGTACTTAAATCTTTTTTGTGGATTATAAACAATGGAGTACTTAAAGTAACCTTTTAAGGTTTCCAACAATCTACTATATTATTTAAAATATTAAGGAATTTTTAA
>APFE030409129.1:0-21424 GCA_000404065.3 Pinus taeda | reverse complement strand
CTAAAAATATGCACAAATTTACCCTAATGCAATAAGTACATGTTGATGAAAAACTCAAAACTACTCTTAAATCAAGAAATGAAAGTGACTTGTTTACCAATTTTAATTTGCCACTTAAAATGTTTAGATAGAATATAAATTGCTGATGTTCATTTCATCTAAACACTAAAAGCAAGTTTCAAAATAAACAAAAATGCATTTTCACTCAAAAAGGAAACTAAATGAAAACAAAGTTCAAGAAAGCAAAAACAAGTTTTCAAGAAGTTTTCTTCAAAATCAAATCAAAAATGACTTTTCAAAAGTGTTCTCAACAAGACTGAAACTTTATGATCGAAGAATAGGCCACAAAACACTTTGTGAGTTTTCAACACAAAACAGGTGAGAACTCAACAAAAATGTGTTTCAACATGCTCTTAACAATCAAAAAGCAGCAACAAGAGCTTGGCAAAAAACCAAAAGATTGAAAAGACAACTTTCCAAGAAAGTGTGAATCAACAACTTTCGGAAAGCAAGAAAAGTAGATGGTCACAAAGATATAGTTTTGACATGCAAACCAAAAAAGTCACTAAAACAAGATTTGACACAAAGATTGAGATCAACCTTTCTGCCCTGACAAAATAGAGAAACCAAGACTCCTAACAAGAAATCTTGTGCGCTTAACAAAAACGATGACGCTTGCAATAAAACCAATAAGACCAACACTTTCCACAATCAGAGAGAATTTGAAATCAAATACTTGCTGTAAAACTAAAGACTGACACAGAAAAGTAACAATTCAGGACTAAACTAGACCAGCAAACAGACCTTCAAAAACAAAAAGATTTGAAAAATCTTGAAAAGTATAGGATATACGCGACTGTGTTATTGCACATCTTCGTGTATATGTGACTAAGCTTAAGGAAACATGCATATATATGCTTCTGTAAACTAGAAAAACAATGTATATAAAAGATTTCAAGAAAAAACAAAAACAGTTTGAAGAAACTGATCAAACTTACAATTCAAGTTCCTATAGGAGACTACACAGTAACAACAAGCAAATAGACAGTTGAGCCTTGATTGGCTTGAACAAACCCAAACTAGGAACAACAATACTATTGTCCCCAGTGGAGTTTCCAATTTCGTTAAGGGATAAATTCCCGTAGGGTCTTGGGTTGATACCCTAGCATATCGGAGGTTATCTACATAGAGAAACACACATTCCACACAACCATGATGCTAATATAAAAAAACTCTACAATGAGAGGCATACCTGGGGGTCCTTAGTTTGAGAAGATCCAGCCAGGGTCCAAACCCTCTTGGAGTTCCTTTTGCTCCTTCAACCTATAAAACAATCAATTCAAGAAATTACAACAGTATATGGACTAAACGTCCTAAAGAAATCATCTTCATAGTATATTGAAAGGTAGTTAGTTATGCAATTAAAACAACCATTCATATATGAATCATAACATAGATATCATAAACATGAAGAATATTTATATCAGAAACAAAAACAAGTGTTTCTCTTATTATAGATAACTACAGTACATAAATGAATAATTTCACCTGAGTCGTCCTTTCGTATGCTCCAAGTAGAACCATCCTCCGGATTCATCCAGTCTCAAGCCTTTAACAAACTCCTTCCATGACTTACCCCATGGTATCACAAGTAGTAGATAGACATCATCACACAAGGAAACAAGGGTTTCTTGTAAATGGGGTAAGTGCAGTAGGCACAAGGATCTTCAGACCTGGTCAGGGAAATTCTCAGCAGTGTGATCTTTCTCTCTCTTCTCTCCTCCTTAGGCCTTCCCATTGAAGTCTTTTTATACTTCTCCCAAAGTAGTTTTTTAGTTGGGAATTCATTGGGAACAGTTGGGCCAGGGGCACTAATAGGTAATCAACAGGTGAAGCCTGTGATCTTCGCCTGAAATTAAGGAGATTTATTTTTTTTAAGTGTTTTAAGACATATCCATGGGTTGGATATAAACAGACCCGCATGCACATGCATTTAGCTCAGGGCAATGTTTCATATAGGGAATAAAACATTGTTTTTTAAATTTTGGACCAGGTCTGGAAGGAGGGGTTTCCCTAGGCCATGAGTGTAGCATCACAAACCTCAAGAGTGAGATTTGGAGCTATAACACAATAATTGATGTCTATCTCAAGTTTTGGGAGCCACGCCTCCCTGATTTTAAGGGAGTTGTTGGGAGCTTTAGTTGTATAAGTAGAGAGGCCTAGGGCCTCATTAGGTTGTTGGATGTTAGTCAAATTTTCGCACTTTTGTTGAAACATTTCCCTGCTCATTTCGAGCTTACTTTGGTGGATAGTTTCATGTAATGTTCTTATTATTTTGATAATGAAGATGATATTTTTTCTAAGCCAGCACTAAGTTACCTTAGAGGGTTGAAGCTCTTGGGTTAAGGGCCCAATCTAAGTAGCCTAGCACCTCTTGTTTTGTATTGATATTTTTTTTGAGTTTGAGAATTAGTTGTTGTAAGATAGATTTCTTTCTTGTCAAAGAGTAGGTTTATTTTGGTAATTTAGAGGGTTGTTTCTATTTCAATTGATGTAGTAGGTTTAACAATGGTAGGGGAAAGATACAAAAGGCCATCAACAAAGTATTGGCCTCCTTTCCTCCCTTTGGGACCATGAACTGAGGCCAAGACCCTCTTGCTGCCACAAAAAGACATAGATTTTCCTTTGCCATAGGATTTATAGTATTGCAGTTTGATTAAGAGGTTAATGGTTTGTTTCAGATCTATTTTTCCATGTTCATTTCTATTTTTGAAATACATCTCCATCCATGCTTTCTTTCCATATAACATTTATTCAACATTTATTTTCCTGGATCAGAATTTAGGTTAACTTGATGCCCAGTTCTATTTTTGTTGTAGCTAGTTTCTTTGTTTGCTTCATCTCATGGTGAGTTATAGCTCTCTTTTAGCAATGTTATCTTCACAATAAACCAGCCATCACCATTTCTCTTTCTTCCATGTCCCACAGGTCATCCACAGTCCCTCATAAATCTGCCCTAATTTTCTTCACTTTTCTCATGAACTTTTCTCTCTCCCCTTGAACAACTCCAACAATCTTTCTCTTCCCTAATCATTCTTGATGAACCCTAGACACATTAACACATCCTTCTAGCCTTCAGCTACCCTTTCCAACCATTTTCCCTTCTTCAAAACCTCTAAAATAGCTCTCGGCATCCTCCTATAGACCTATTGTACACCTCTTGTAGATCCCCTTCAGCCTCCTGTATATTTTCTTGTAGGTGACTTTTTGAAGTCCGATTATAGGGAAAGCCTCTAGAAGGCCACCAGAGGCCTCCTAGGACCCCTCCACACCTTCCTACACCTCTTCACACTCCAAAGTCACCCTGTATCGCCACCTAATCACTGCCACATTCACAAACCAATAAGTTACATGCATGACAATTTCGCTTGAAAATTACATAAAAATCCAAAACAATGTTTTTTTCTCATTTCCTTCTAGAAATAGATTGAATAGATGTCATTTACTTCCTTAGTAGGTAATGGCATTCATTTTATGGTTTCTCATCTCTCTTTCTGCAAAAATAGGATTAGTTGGTTAATTAGGGTTTGCTAGGTTTACTTCACATTTCAGTCTTCTCTCTCTTTCTGCAAATAGAGTAGCCTCTGTAGAGTAAGCTTTCCTTTCTTCCATCACATATAAAGCTTCCTCTGGAATTCATAGAAGTTGGCTTGAGCTCCTAGTGACCTTGTGGCTACTGACCAAGTGACAACCTGCATTAAGAATTAGTACTTGTGCATACAACACCGTCACTTCCAAGTTTGTTACGAACTACCGGGTTGATAAAAGTAAAGCAGGAAGCCCAGGAGTTGCAGAAATATTGCTACAATACTGGTGCTCACCAGCATCCATGTTTGGTTTGGTTTTCTCATATTAGGACCAATTTAGATGAGATCACGGTAGCTTGAGGGTGGAGGTTGTTTACCTTTGAATTCCCTGTTTGGTTATGTCTTGATTTATCCCATGATATCCCACATTCATGCTGGAAATATGGCATGAGGATGATCGGGTTAAAAAAATATTTGGTTTAGCCCAATCTATGTTCAAGTGGTACATGGAAACCTCTAACTCGCTTGGACTTTGTATATGTTAATATGAGTTATTTTCATAATATGATCAATGAGAAATGTACTAGTTATTATGTGAATTTTATGGCTGAATTGTCATGGTTTAGATTATTCTTATATGTTGGTTATATGCATCGTTATATGATGTGTTCTAGTTATGGATCTTCTCATGATTTGATAAGTTATTAAATCGTTGATGAATGCATGGGCTAACAATGTCATTGCACCTATCTTGAAGGGGCATTGAGCCTTGTTTGTGATTCTCATATGAAGTTCATAAGTTTATGATGATATATGTATACATGACCTATCATTTTCATCTTTACCATATGTTTGACAAACTTTCTATCATCTACTAGGCATGATCTGGTATAGAGCTTTCTCAAGTTTTGAATGGTTAACATTGTTATCATCTCAGTTATGTTTTTGAAAAATTATAAGAAGTTCTAGGCTGTAATATGGAGGCAATCCAAAAAACATGCCATGGATGTCGCAATCGGTAGGACATAACTGAATAATTTGGATTATAATTGCTGGTAGCAGGGCTTGTGGGTGCCCTTGGAGCCTCATAATTGCATGAAAAGTGTGTCAAGGGTGTAGTTGTGGAGTTATGTAACAACCCTAGTGAAAATTTCACGTAATAAAAGCTAGTAAAGGGAAAATAAGATCACGGTTAAGGGACACTTATTCATAGATGAATTTGGGGAAAGATATCCTAGTGAGCATCATTAGATGTGTGTTTTGACTAAGGAAAATTGGAAAAGGCTAAGACAAAGGAATTAAAAGGAAAAAATACATTTTTGTGACATTTATTTATGAAAATAAAGGAAATTAGGAGAAAAGGAAGGTAAAAGGTCATAGGTTGTATGTGAGGACAAAGTTGAAGGAAAATAATGGAAAATGAACAAAATAGAGGCCTCATTAATAAAAATGCTTTTGAGGATCAGTTGGTAGCATTTTGTAAGTTCAGTTTGGAGCTCTCTCATTATTCTCTCTCTCTCTCTCTCTCACTCTTGGTCACTTAGATTTTTATTAGAGCAACCTAGATTTGGGGCAAGGAAGGAAAAGTAGCTAAAGGGAAAGGAAGAAAAGTCAGGATCAAGGAAGAAGAGAAGGATTAGGTAGCTTCAACAGGAATACTTGTAGGTAAACTTTTTCATGTGTGATTTCCTAGATGGTTTGGACAAGCATGGCTTTGCATGTTGGTGTATGGTTCTCTTCGTGTTGGTGGCATCATTTTTCTGGTTTATGTCAGTGGTTTTTAGCCTGTCCTTGCCTTTTTCTAGATTCCATGGTATGTTGGGATGTTTTATATAACCAACTCAAAAAATAGAAGAAAAGATAGATCAACAACTTAAAAATTAGCCTCTTCGAGGGGGGAACCTCCCTTACATTACACAAATGAACAATTCCTGGATGATAAAAATGACAAAAAATCCTTTATATATAGGAGTCTAAGTGGTCCCAATATAGTCAGATCCTGCATAACAATAATATTAGGGGCACAAAAATAACAATAGTGGACATATATGGGGCACAATAATAACAACATGGGGACTACATGGGCACAAAAATACAATAAGGGGGTTGCACTAATAATAATAATGGGGCCTAACATGCCCCTCTTTCAAAAAGTGTTGTCCTCAACGCTTGAGTAGTTCTAGATGCTTCTGTATGAAATTATCATCCTCCCATGTGGAATCTTTAGCAGATAAGTTCCTCCACTTGATGAGATACTCTGAAATTGATCAATTTATTAGGTGTCAAGTTTTGGTTTCCTTGACTACTTTGGGTTCCAATATGATTTTTACTTCCTCATCAAGTTCCGACAATATTTTTTGAATTGGGAGCTTGTCACGTATAACTTTCTTTAAGCATGAAACATGGAGAATTGGGGACACTCAGGAAGATGCAGGTAGCTCCAATTTGTATTCCATAGTAGCAATATTTTGCAACACCTTGTAGGGACCATAGTGATTTGGTGATAATTTATTATCCTTCTTATCTTTCTTAAGGCACATTTGTTTGTACGGTTGTAGCCGTAAAAATACCCAGTCGCCCACATCAAAACTTCTTTCACTGCTATGTTGTTCTTCCTATTGTTTCATTTGATTTTGCGCCAAAGTAAGGTTATCCTTTAAGAGTTGGAGAAATTTTGGTTGATGCTCAATGTGATACTCCATTGCTTGAACCCTAGAATGATTGTCCAATGCTTTTTGGAGATTAAGAGAAATAGATGTTTTCACTGTTTGAACCTCTAGTGAACATAATTGCGCAAGTACACCTTGTTGTTCTCTCTTTAGAATATTTTTCATACCATTAGATATGATTATCCTTCTTGGTTTCCCTATGATACCCCATAAATAAAATTCCTTTCCTTCCTAAAAAAAATTCAAGAAAAGTTCTTGATAATTGAAAGCTTCATCCCCAAATGCTATAACCACTGGACCTCTAGCACAAAAATATCACCACCCATTGGGATGGAAAGCATTAGACTATTCCAGACATATTATCCCATGGTTAAATTGATATTATGGAACTTTCTAAAGAAATTTATGGTTCCTCCATCTGCAACCATTACTTGAAACTCTTGTGTTAGATTTAGGAAGTAATTCTATTCCTTGGTTATCTTACAATGAATAAAATTATGGGTACTACCGAAATAAATTAACACTATTACCTTTTTCTTCTTTATATGCCCGTATATCTTGAGAGTTTGAGGAGTGGTAATTCTTGTCAATACATTACAATATATGGCCAGATTCATTTCTTCTTTGTATGGGATTGGTTCTTGGTGTATATCCTCTCCTTTTGATGTTTCTTATTCCTTTTCTTGATCCTCTTCCCCATCTATGTAAATTAATTTCTTCTCAACACACTTATGACCTTTAGGGTATTTTCTATCACAATTGTAACAAAGCGCTATTGGGCATGGAATCCCCCCAAGGCATGTTTTGGGGCTTAAAGCCCAAGATTTGATCGAATCTTGTTGTAACAACTCTGCGAATTGCGGGTGCAGGGCGTGAAAGTATAAAAGAGTCACAAGGTTGTCCACCCTAGTTTTTGTAATGTAAAGTCAGCTGGATAGACCTACCCATGGTCCATGGACCATGGGATTGTATAAATAGAGTGAGGGTCTAAGTGTAGAAGCAAAACTGAAAGAAGGAGACAAAGTCTAAGTGATTGAGTTGAAGTGTAAGGTGTGTCTGTGGGTCGTAGAGTAGGAGAAGGCTCTGCAGCTGAGTGTGCAGAGGCCTAGTAGTTCGCAGTTGAGTGTGCGGACCCTTGCAGCTGAGTGTGTAGGGTAGGTTGAGTCTATAACCATTGGAAGTATCAATAAAGAGAATCTTTTCTATAATTCTATGAATCTTTTCTTGGTTTAATGCATGATTGGATATAATTTACAAATACATTGTTTATTTACTGCACAATCGTGTATGAATGCTTTGTATTGATGAATGCTTTGTATTTCTAATTATAAGACATTCAGGTAGGCAAAGGTAGTTAATTAACAAGAGAAGATAATTAAGATCTTGGTTAATAGCGTAGAGCACAACATAGCCCCTGGTTAGGGTTGCACGAAGGTAGTGTATCAGGCCATGAGGAAATGGGAAGTGCGCGAAGCAACCTGTGCGTAGGAGAAAACGAAGGATCATCCAAACCTCTCAGACATCTCAAGGGTGTAGAAACCTATTTCTGGCATCCTCCCATACTACTTTGGGTGAGACCTCAGTCCGCGCTTCATGGACTGTTGCTGAAAGGGCCATTAGTATAGGGATTTGTTTAGCTAAATAACTCTGAACCTGGGTCAGGCCCCAACAAGCCAACAAATGGTTTTGTTTCCAAGACTGGGATCTGCATAGACATGTCTAATGTCATATTACTGGAATCTGACAAACAAAGGAATTGAAGAGTGGTTGGATAGAAAGATTCACGAGTTCGCGGCGTAGGAAAACAGGAATATGCAACTATCAAAGGAAGAGTGGTTAGATTGCTACTTGTATATAGAGATCCATGAAATTTTATTTGCATCCTTCCCTACTGAGTTGTACGAGTGGATCGCGAAGCTAGTAAATAGCCATGGAAGGTATTAACTCGACAAACCTATTGTGTGGACTCCAGAATTGGTGCATAGACTAGAAGCATCAGAAGATAAGATCACGCATGTTGTCGATCACTAGCTTGATTGAATCATAGGAGGATTCATTAGAAAATTCGTGGTAGATACTTCAGTCATCTAGAGCGAGGCAGAATGATGTTTCCTCAAGAGGCCACAAGAAATGAATGTAGCACTAGCCCCTTGATTTCACCTCTGTGAGGGGGCGAAGAAGAGCTCGCGAAGGTTTCACCAAGAATTGTGATCAATCTGATAAGGCAAAGTGATACTATCATAGTCTCATTTTTCCTTGAGAGGGTACCTTCCATGCACCCACAGATGAGCTTAGGTCCCTTTGATCTGAGGGAGCCAAGGTAGGGTCGTTGATCATCACCCGATCCTCACACAGGAGGAGGACCGCTCCAACACTTTTTTGACGAAGACTTCTTCCAGTGGCTCCGTAGCCAGATTTTGATTGTTGATGACTATGCCTATGAAGGCATGGACTTTACCAGTGAACCAGACTTGATGCTACCACCCGGGACCAACAAGCGTCCTCAAGGTGAGAATAATTGTGGCAATACTTAAGTATTTTTGCGTTTTTGAATGTATATGTAATTTTTTTTAAAGGTGAAATAAGAACTGACATGAAACTTTTATGCTTAACATAGATGTGGCACCAGTATGACCTGCAGGTGAACCTTGATTTGTGCAACGAGGCGGCCAACTACTTGCTGGAGGGGGCGATGCCGATAGTCTCTGTGAGGTTCTGAGGAACCTAGAGGGTTTAACTATGGGTGTCCCCCCCCACATCCTATGAGGGAGATTCCCACTCATATGCAGCGACACACTATTGGTGTACCTGAGTGGTTTTTGGTTCCTCTTTAGAGGGTAGCTAGAGTTGTTTTATCTTTTCTGGAGGAATAGGCTCTTTTTAGCAAGTGTTTTGGTGTAGCCGTATGAGTGCTTATAGCTGGGATTTGAGCCATTTTGTACTTAAATCATCAAGATTTGAATATTTGATGTAAAAAACTGGTTTATCTATCTAATATATATAATTTACTATATATATATATATAATATATATATATAATATACATATATTTTTGGTATTTTGGTGGTGTAAATGTGTTTTTATATGTTTTTTGTAACAATTTTTTAACTTTAGTAAATGTTTTACTTGTCATGCATGCTGCTATAAAGAATGAGACAAATGCCAATCCAATACATAGTTAGCTAACGAATCATTAACTGTATTTAATTGTCGAGCAACATGCTCATATGTGATTATTTCAAATCAACGTTCCAAGAGTCGCACCCTTAGATAGTTACATAACAAGGCTGGATTATAGACGTGATAATGGTTTGTCAATTGCATAACGACTAGCTGGGAGTCTAACCTGACCACCATATTAGAGATGCCCCTTGATGACGCTTCCGTGAGAAGTGAAACGACGGACATGTACTTGGCAATATTGCTGGTGACGGTACCAAGAAAGACCGCTCCGAAGCAAAATAGTTGTAACTCAGGTCTATAGATGACCCAAGCAGCTAATGCAATGTGTCGTGTGTGACGACTGGCACCATCCGTGTATCCTACGTATGCTAAGGGTAACGACGACATCTGGATTGTGAGGAGAATTCATGAGACAAGTACTCCACTAAATAACAAAACAATCCAATCATATCGAAAAAGGTAAGAAAAACTTATGAATACATAAAATTACAAAGCACATGCCCAGTGCAATACTAAGCACAATATTTTTTCAGATAGAGCCCATATGTGGGCTCCTTGAGTAGGATTATGTCCCAGTCTTGCAATTCATATGCCCCCATGGGGAGGAATTTTGTTATGGCATAGGGACCTGGCCAAATCCATCGAAGCGTGCATGCCTCCAAGAGGTTATCTTTTGGATGATAGAGTGATACAAAGTTGCCCTCTCGGAAAGAACAAAACCTAACCTCTTTCACAAATTGGCTTTGTACCCGCTCCTTGTGAGCTGCGAGTGCCAAATAGGCATCTCAAAGGGTTTTATCTAGCTAGTTAAGGTATAGTAGGCGTTCTTCTTCTATAGTAGGGTCGGGCATGGGTTCAACAGCTATTTCGAGGGAATGGATTGGCCACCCATTTCATTTTGTCTTATTGTAAAGTTGGATCTCATCCAAGAAAAATGATGGATTAAAGTTAGGAATTTCCTCATGAGACCAAACAAATTCATCATGGAATTCCTCATGTAGGCAGGTGGATCTTTCAATTTCCTTAGCACTGAAATATTCTTGCATTTGGGTGTCTTCCATGATGCCTGACATGACTGAAATATCTATGGGCAATGACTTGGAAGTGTCGCCCATATTTCCTTCCACCTCAAAAGTTTGGATGCTTGTATAGGGTGGGGAAATGATTTTGTTGATGTCAAAGGACATGACTTGAAGAGGCATTATGTTCGAATCAGATGTTGAAACCAAAAGATGCCAATCCTTCCAATGTTGCTCTCCAAAACTCATGATTTCTCGAATAGCTTCATCCGTAGATGGGATTTGATTGAGCGGATATAAACGAGGAGCGGTTATGGGAAGGGTGGTTGTACTGTTGGCGATAGCCACCATTACTAGAGATATGGATGCGTATTGAATGCCTTAGTATGCCGATTTAGCTGGTGATAGCGACATCTAGTCTCCGAATGTGGCAAGGTCTGAAGGCACTATTAGGATCCAGGGATTAGTCAGTTCATGAGGAATTGATGAAAGCATGTTGACCGATTGTGAAACCTGGGGCAGCTGAAGAGGAATACAACCCATTAGGGAAGAATCCTTCAGTAGACAGGTACCTATACTAACATAACTATCAGTTCCACCTCCTACTAGGGGTATGGAGCCACTTGGTAATGGTGAATAATCGAGGGTGCAGAAAGACAATTGATCCACTATAATGACCTTTCCATCCAATGGAAATAGGATGATGTGAAAGATAGTGGATACGACGGCCATCATGGCATATGTCCAACTACGACCCAGCAACAAATTATTGTCGAGTTTCTTATCGACGACTTCTGCGTCCATCGTTACTGTTTTCCAAACCAAAGTGATGGGAAAATTGGTTAGGTATATTTTTGGGATAAAGGTGTGGCCCTCAAAAGCTTTAAGGGAGTTCGACAATGGGGATAGGGTTGGGGAACCTAGGGCGAGCCGACATGAAGCCAACATGAAATGGGTTGAAGCACCTTCATCGATGACAGTTCCGTCTATACCTTTACCCTTCAAAGTGATATGCACTTGAAATGCAAGATGGTGGGAAAGGGGAGTTTTACAATTATCCATGTCGAAAATAGCAAGCATGGAATCCGTAGGGTCAATACCCCTGATAGCTAAAAGCAAAGCTTTTCATTGGCTGGGGCAAGTTTGTAATACTTCGAGCGCTGACATAGCCAGCGGCACCTGTGCCAAATCCTCTACAATATTGTAGTGTTGGGCGGCATGTGCAGTTGTATTGTGCATAGTGCCTCGAAGTGACCCCTTGGGGGGTCAAATTACAAAGTCCTCAACTAGCCTATCAATATGAAAATCATTGGGTTGTGATGGGTTTTGGCCTAAGGATGGTTTTGCTGCCGGAGCAATAGGAGCTCCATAAGATTTGGCTCTTGTGGCAATTTCTACCATTTCAAATGTGTAAATGGTAGAACTTCCTTCACTAGCTGAAGGATTTTGCGAACCATCGATCCCCCTGGCATGGGTTGTAGTTGGTTGGCAATAAGATTTTTTTGCTATTGAGTAGGAAAAGGATTTCTAAGGACAGCAAGTGCCTTACCATAATCTATTTTGGCAAGGTAATCTTGCATTCTTGAAGACGTGGACAACGCCAGGTTACATGGTCTTCAAGATAGATTTTGTACGGATATCTAGTGCCTTTATCATTTTTCTCATCAGTAGGTACAACAGCCTTCTATTTGGGGTTGGGTTGCTTGGATGACTGCTCTTCAAAAGGAGCGGTCTTGTTCTTATTCTTATTGTTCTTTCCACTGGATTTTTGTGTAGACTGCATAGAGTTTATCGCAGTGTCAGGAAGAGCAGTCACTTTGGTAGAGGGGTCCACTACCAGCTTGGCAATGGAACCATTGAGTTGTTTTACAGTGACCCGAGAGGTTTCGCCAACAATCCCGTTGGCGTGCACTTCGGGGTGCTGAGTGGTGGGAGCATTGGGTTACTAGGAGCATGGGGGATTATATCATAAAGAGTGTCAAACTGTGAATAAGTCAAAGCTAAGTGTTGAGCACAATGTATGGATTGGTCTTCTGTGACTGCACCACCTAGAGCGACAACTCTAGTGATTTGTGGGAGTAACGACTTACAGAATGAGTCCGTTAAGAGAAAATCAGGGATGGGAGCTTTGACTAACCTCTGCCTACGTCTCCATTCATGAATATGATTGGAGATGTGGGTGGTAATATCCTGACGAAATGAAGGAGCTCTTTCCCAGTCTCATAGCGGATAGGTAACTGAAAGTGCTTTAGGAACTCCATCGCTAAAGTGTCAAGGGTATTTACTAATGTGCGTGGTAACTCAATGTACTATTTCGCGGCATTTCCATTGAGGGTGTGGAGAAAAAGACGTAGCTGGACACTATCATCCACCATAGAGTTTGAAACACACTAGAGATGGTAGCTAGTGATATGGGTGCCCGGATGCTCCCCTTGTTTTCTGTCGAACTTTGGAATGTCTGTTAGTATTTTATGTGGGATCGGCGGCCATTGTAAGTTGTGGCAGATGGGGTCGTTTGTCAATTTGCATAAGTTGAGAATATCAAATGTTGCCAAAAAAGGAAGATTTTTGGGTGCCCCCGACTCAGACCATGGTGATGACGGATGACCTGAGGAGTTCTATGCTCCTCCCATCATGTGGTTCCCCATAGTGTACATGGGTTGTGTGGTGTAGCAGTTGCTTTGCGGTACGGTGTTGTAGAGTGGATTTCCATGAGGATTTTGATACTAGGGTATGAAATTGGCCCTAGTATAAGCGGTGCCCCCTTGACTCATTTGAGTCTATGAGTAGGGTGCCCTGACACAGAACTAACCATATGGCTTTGATTGACAGAGGGAACACTCATGTCAATCAGTGACTATCCATGCATGCCTGAGAATGGAGGGGGAACTATGACATTCCCCGTTAGCTTGTACATAATGGGAACCCCCCCAGATATCTAAACCTGGGGGTTGGAACTGTACATTGGCGGAAGACCTTGTTGTTGGTAAATGAGAACTGTGCCCATAGTGCCGCATTGAGTGTTATATCGAACACCATATGTCTGACTAGTCAAAGGTATGCATTGTGACACTGTAGGAGTGGAACCTGACATCTAATAGGTTCCACTTATAGAGGGTTTTATGTGAGTTTCCGTACCTGGGAAAAATAGGATAGCGGGATTCCACATTACCGGTGTTGTGATGACCGTCGACTGGGGAAGTGCTAGAGGACCAACAATGTCTCTAAAATTCCACAACCCTTGAGGCATCAACTGGATAGATGGGAAAGTTCCACCTACTGAAGAAGGAAGTAAAGGTACCACGGGAGCAACAATAGGATCCGACAAACTTGTAAGTAGAGTGTTAAAGTGAGGAAGAAATCCTTCCGTGAAGAAATCCTCCAGCAGACTGGAATTATTGGTCGTCCACACAGATCCTGTGTGAGATTTAGGATACTGGTTCATCGAAGATGAGGAATCTGAATCAGTGGAACTCGGTGGATCCTCCACAATGAGTGGAGGATGTCCTAACAATCATCTGGAGTGACAATGAGGGCCGGATGTAGCCACAGTGACCGTTAAGTTTTATCAAATAAATTTTAATGTGATATTCTTTAAAGTCTCGAAAATGATAGCACCTAGGTACCTAAAAATAAAAAATACACTAAATATATCAATCAACAAACAGAGGCAAATTACCTTGTTTGATAAGCACCGATTACTGGAGATGAAACCTAGTATCTCAATGAATAACAGAGAAGGATGGCAAAATGTACGGTTACAGCTACTTTAGAGCTTAGCCTAAACCTCAAATTGAGGGGCCATGTACTCGCGTGAAGAGGAGCACCCTCCCAAAAACTGAAGACAAAGTAGATCTATCCGTTTTACGTACCAGGACAGCCCATCCCAGTCACCTTGTGTAAGTACCTAGAAGTTTTGGCCACTAGAGATACCTCAAATCACAGACATTACCAGGGGGGGCATAGTCGTAGACAACACATTTTGTGGGCAGGATACCTGAGTCCCCAACTCAGTTCTGAAATCCCCGAAAGGACCCCCAATACACAGAATTCCCAAAGGATTTGTAAGAGAAGGCAGGCTACCTTCAATTATAGTCCGATGTTGTCTCATATTTCGCTCCGTTGTTAGTGGAGTGGTCCTGCTAATATGAGTGCAGAAGGATTTTTCACTCATTCACGACACTAGTTTTGGTTTTCAACCTTGGGCAGTTCACTCACATGCTTATCCCAAGGTCCTAATCTAGCTAATGTTGGTTTGCTCAAAAGAGTAATTGATTGATTTTAATGTAAATTTTAGTTTACTTGATTATTTGTCCTTGGTAGATTTGTTGATGTATGAATATGGTGAGACTCTCGAATCAATAAATCATGCAGAACAATGCTCTGAAATTTCTTTTCAATTTCTTATGCAAACAAGTCTTATGCTACACATTCATCTTTTCACATATTCATGGGTTCGTCTTTTCATCTAAAGCCATTCAACACTTTCATAACCAAAAGATTATTTTCCCAATATTTCCTAACAACTACTGAAAACCAAAGTGAAGCAGCTTACAACTATTTTGATAGAAGGATGAATACAATTTATCAGTGTTTCTTTCAAAAAAAATGTATTTTAAGAGAGAAAAACTAAAACATTTTCTTAAAAATAAATTCTCAAGACACCAAATTTGTTAACATAATGCTGTTGCAGATCTTGCTTTAGCCCTTGAGACAAGTTCCCCCCCTTTTGGTCCACAGAATCTTTTGGAAAACATGGAAATGGGAGACTAATGCTCTGTTTCAGTGTAAACAGAGAGTTAGTTGGGCCACTAATGCTCCCTATACATAGGCACAATGCTTTATAAAGATCTGTTTAGCTTGGAAACCTATGTTAGTGAGGGAAATAGCTCAAACAGAGGGCCTTTAGGATTAGTTTCTGAAGAGAATGAAAACTAGTTGGACGTGACAAGCTAGTTGGTGGATCAGAAAAGGATTTGAAGAAGTAGGAAGCTCTTAGAAGAAAGAGAAGAACTGAGAGGAGTCCAGGTTGATCGGGAACTAGATGTATAGTCCTGAGTGGAGTCGCCAATTGTGCTATGGGGTAAAATGCACGATGTATATGGAATGAAAACTACCCTCAAAGGCCTTCTCGGGACCTTCGACAAACTATAAGATTATCTACAAAAGCTACCAAGTTATGCTCATGTTCATCTATCAAACATAAATTGACAAGGTATGGAAAGAGGATCACCTTTAGTTCCTTCTAGATTTGTTTGGAGATCTCTATGTGACAAGAAGAACTCCTTCAAGGTTGGCTCCAAGACAATTCCCACACAAAGGACAAGGCAAACCAATCACGCATACACTCTTGAAAAGTAATGTAAGAATTCACAATAAACATATATTAGTGTATAACTTAACAACTCATCTCGGCAAGCATCAGAATGAACAAATAAATGAACAACATTACTGACACTATGGAGTAGGGAACACAACTGCAATTCTATATTTATAATGGAAGAGTGATTAAAACCATCCATTGTATTAGCCTTCCTTTACCCCTTCTTCCTCTCTCTCTCTCCCTCTTTCATCTCACTTCTTCAAGTGTATGACAATTTCACAACAACTCAATGGGATATCCTTCCAAATGCTATGACCCCTTTCACAATGGCCCTCTCGCTGCTTGTGTAGTAATCGAATTAGGGCTACCAAGCTCCTCCTAGATTTCATTAGGGAAAAAGCCATGAACCTGCCCCGTTTTGAAGCTTTTCCGCATTTGCCTTCATTCTCATATTGGAATTTCTCCAAATATCTTGGTTTTTGGAGTTTCATTGCTTTTCTTGAGCAAATTTAGGGATTAATATCTAGATATTTATGAGAAGATTTGTTCGCTTGACCTTCTAAACTTCCCTTAGGTTCACTAATGCTCCCCCTAGTCTAAAAACTTGAGTTAGCAGAGTGACTAACGCTCCTCTATGCCTGGTAGCAAGCTTTATAAAGAAAATTAGCAATGTGAAAAGAGTGTTAGTGTGGAATCAAGGCTTGCAGCTGTGGTCTTTGCTTCAATCATCTTGTCTTTCACCTCTGAGTTGATGAGGAGGTCATTTTGTCCTATAACATGAGACCTCTGAAAGTAACATTGGCATGGGTCTTTGATCGAGGTACTAAAGCAAGGGAAAACTCCTAAGCCACTTCTTCATCAAACCCTCAAAATTTTTCAGAAAATGGCATCGAATTTGCTCTAGTGAAAATGGCTACTACCTCGAGATGTTCATGGAGCCTAACTGAATTTGTGGGTTCCTTCCTCATGAATCCCCTTGTCATTTTGTTTATATTCTTTTGTAACACCCCAGGTAGAGATGGAGACAAAAGCTTTGAAGACATATGAAACAGAGAAAACTGTGTTTTTTTTTTATAAACAAGCATAAATGTTTTTATGGAATTCCTCTCCTTCTACAGGCTTAATTTCCCTTTAAAATTGTATCATTTCTTACACATATTAATATTCAAGGTAGGTCTTTATAGAACCTACCTCTTCAAGCCAGAATTTGAGCAAAAATCTCGTGTTTCATCAAAAACTACTTACTACCCATCCTATAGAACTGGATGTGGTTGCTCCTGTAGAACCCGATACTGCTCCTGTAGAACATATATAGGAGGAGGATGGCAGAAAACGATAGAAAACGATGGTTTCGAGGCTATGGAAGTGGTATAAAGCTTGCTGCAACTAAGTGGACGAGGATGAAATGGAAGAAAACGTGGTGAAGGAGTCCTAATGAGGAGTACTTATGTTTTTTGAGATATTTCCGATGATGGGGTGAGCTGGAAAAATGGTATGTTGCTAGATTCAGACCGTTGGTCCCCACTGCTCCGTCAACATGGCTCTTCATGAATGTTTCCTACAATCAATTCCCATCGTTGCATCGGAGTTCATCGGAGTTTGTATAACCCCCACTACTTGTCCTTTGGATTTTCTATGAGTTGACTAGGCACATGTGTGGTGGGATCTCCAGATGAGCGCAGTCAAACTAGATGAGGGTGGCCAGTTAACTGACCACCTTTATCGTTCAACCCTAACCATCTCATTCACTTATGCATATTTTCAACTACACAGATGCAAAAAAGGAGAGGGTTAGACACTTACTTGCAAGTTGAATGTTCGTGCTATGGTGCATTTTGGTTTCTTTACTGCTGCATGCTTGTATTTTAGCTGTTGCATGCCTATATCTCCTTTGTTGTATACTTTCTGCTCCCTAATGTGTCGCTTGTTGCTTTGTGCAGGTACCCTCTGGTTGGATCTAGCTTCAGACATCCTCTTCAATCCTATGGCTGCACATACTTCACCATTATGGCTTGATTTTAAGGGGATCAGCTACTACAGGAGCTCTTGTAGTTACTTTTCCATTTAAAAATTTTAGTTAATTCTTGTTCTGGGAGCTATAAGGATGCTACCTGTGATGTTGATGGTGATGGAGAGATATTTGGTAAGCTGCAGGTGATTTTTGGAGGTGTTGTTCTTTTTATTTATTTGTTTTTTCTAAAAACTAGTTTCTGTGTTTTTTCTACAGGAAGGGAAGAAATCAATGGTAATGAGGTGGTGTAGGTGTGGGATGGATGGTCAAGATAGTGGATAGTTGTAGGATGGCCTACATGCTCTCCATGAAAATTCCCAACTCCTCAAACTATTTTTAAAATCTATTTTGAGCTTTCTCTGATTTCTACAGGAGCTTCCTATAGAACACACAGGGTCTCCTGTTGGATACACAGTGAGGTGGAAGGAAGGTCAGATATGATGGAGAAGAGTGTGGTGGAGGTGAAGTAAGCTTTGTGGCCTCTTCTCTTGCTTCTTGTGGTCCACCTGAAACCTGCAATGCATTTTAAAGATCAATTTTTCTCTTCTTTCTTCTATTTTTTTCTTCTTCTTTCTGTGTTTTTTTTTGAAAGACAACTAGGGTGCCTCCAAGAGGTTTTTACCATAATTGACTACCCTGGGCGCCTCCAAGGGAGTTTTTCACCTAGGGATCTTATCCTTTCTCTCTCTCTTTTTTTTTTTTTTCATCTCTGGGCCACCTCAAAAGAGGTTTTCAACCCAATGATGGGGCTCAAGTGCCTCATGGAGGTTTTCACTTAAGTCCTTATTATTTTTTCTTTTTTATGCTTCCTCAGTGAGTGGGTGGTGTAGGGACTAAGGCCTGCTCTACTACCAACACTATCTTATTCAGATCCTCAATGAACTCTCGCTTGGAGAGGGGCTTCTTGTAAATTTTCAACCTATATCCATTGACAAGAATGGGGATGCTTCCTCATCAATGGTTCTAATCAGAACTGAACCATTGTCATTGCATTTTTCCACAATGCAGGTTCCCGCCCATCTTGTCCACAACTTGCCTTTGAAGTATTTATACCTTGAGTCATAGAGTAGTTCCTAATCTCCCTCCTGGAATTGCTTCTCCTTGATATTTTTATCATATCATACTTCCCTTTGAAGTTGGACTACCTTTGTGTGGAGAAGGGCCTGCAATCTTTGTTCATCTAATCCATTGAGCTGGAGTAACTTTTCCCTTTTTGCATGGCTGAGATCTAGGTCTAGCTGAGCTGCCATCCTTAGTGTATTGTATTCAAATTCTATTGACCGAAAAGCCTTCTTCCCATAGACCAGTTCATAGGGTGTGAACCCTGTGGTGGTCTTCCATGTTGTGTTGTAGGCCCAGGTGGCCTCAACTAGTCTATCTTCCCAATCTTTTCTGTTGCTGCTCACTACCTTGGTCAGAATTCCTTCCAAAGCTCTGTTAGTGACTTCCACTTGCCCATTAGCTTGTGGATGGTAAGGGGTGGAAGTCCTGTGCTTGATTTTATGATGTGTGAGCAGGTCTTCAATCAAATTGGAAGTGAACTAACTACCTTGATCTGTAACTAATTATCTTGGATGCTTGAACTTATAGAATATGTTTTCTCTTAAAAACTTAGCTACTTTTTCCTCTATTGCTACCTTTATTGCTTTCGTCTTTGCCCATTTTGTCATATAATCAGTGCACACAATAATGTATTGCTTCTATTTTGAAGGAGGGTTTATAGGACCCACAAAGTCCATGCCCCACTTCTCAATTGGCTCAAAATTGACTTGAGGTTGCATGGGCATCTCATCCTTTGGAGTAGGTTTCCCCATACTTTGGCACCGATCGCATTGGCTAGTATATCTCTTCACATCTTGATGAAGAGTGGGCCAATAATAGCCTACTTGCAAGATTTTGAAGGCAGTCCTTTTTGCTGCAAAATTTCCTCCACAAGGCGCATCATGACGGGTCAGGAGAATGTCAAAAACTTTCTCTTCCCTAACACATCTTCTCAAGATCTGATCTGGGGCATGTTTGAAGAGATTGCCCCCAATCCAAGTGAAATGAGTGATTTTCCTCATGATCTTGATCATCTCTTTCGAGGACAAGTGTGGTAGAAGTTGTTCTGAAACCAAGTAATTTGCTATACCAACAAACAATGGAGAGAGTACTGAGATAACAAATAGGTTCTCATATAGCATTTGATTATCCACCATTCCTTCCTCACCTACAGGGAGATTTGCTCTAGACAAAAAGTTAGTAACAACATTTTCTTTACCAAGCTTATCCACAATGGTTAAATCAAACTGCTGCAGTAAAAACAACCATCTAATAATGCAAGCATTTACATCTGGTTTATTCATTAAATACCTAATTGCAACATGATCAGTGTCTACAAATGTTTGATAGCCTGTCATGTAATGTCTGAATTTATTTAAGGAATGTACTATAGATAGGAGTTCCTTCTCGGTTACCGTGTAGTTTAACTCCACATTTGACAAATTTTTACTTATAAAGTATATGGCATATGGTAAATTTTCATCAATTTGTCCCAAGGCTGCTCCTATTGCTTTGTTTCATGAATCTGTGTGAATGTGAGAAGGTAGGGCCTAGTTTGGCCCCCTCAAAATTGGGGCAGTCACAAGTTTTCTTTCCAAGGTATCTTGGGCTTCCTAACATTTTCAGTCCATATGAACTCGACATCTTTTCCCAAAGGACCAAACAACAGAGAGGCTAACTTACTAAAACCTTTAATGAATCTTCTGTAATATCCCGTTAATCCTAGGAAACTTCAGACGTCTCTCACCTTTTGAGGAGGTTGGACCCTTTGGATGATGGAAATTTTGTTGGGGTCCGCCTGCAATCCTTGTTGAGATATTGCATGACCTAGCACAGTCCATTTAATCATCAAGAACTCACATTTTTCCGGACTAAGGGACAGGTTCATTTCAATACACTTTTCCAAAACTTTTCCCCGGTTAGATAAAGCTTCCTAAAAGTTAGAACCATAAGGAGTAAAATCATCCATATATATTTCCACTGCATCATGAACTAGTTCAAAGAATATACACAATACTACTCTATGGAGAGTGGCGGGAACATTGCAGAAACCAAAAGGAAGGACTTGATATGCAAAGGTACCCCAAGGACAAGTGAAAGTGGTCTTATCTTGGTCTTCCGGGCTGATTTGTATTTTATTTTACCCGCTAAACTCGTCTAGGAAGGAGAAAAACTTTTTCACCGCCAAACCATCTAACACTTGATCTATGAAAGGCAAAGGAAAATGGTCATTTTTAGTGTCCTTGTTCAGCTCATGATAATTGACACAGATCCTCCAATTACCATTTTTCTTTGGCACTAGCACCAAAGGAGAGACCCATTCACTATCAAAGATGGGGTAGATGAATCCTTCATCAAGTAGTTTTTGCAATTCTTCCTTAACAATGTATTTAAGGGCTGGATTCATCCTCCTTTGAGGTTGCCTGACTGGCTTGCAATATCCCTTAGTGTATAAGTGATGAGTACAAACTGAAGGTTGCACTCCCTTCATCTCCTTATAGCTCCAGGAGAAGACATCTAAATGTTTTCTCAATAAGCTACACAGTTCCTTTTCCTGGGAGGTGGATAGGGATGAGTTGGTTTTCAACGTT
>APFE030409121.1:0-17099 GCA_000404065.3 Pinus taeda | reverse complement strand
CTCCAACTCCAAGCCTCCAAGATGACTACTCCAGCAAAAAATCAACACTCTCCAAGCTCCCAAGCAAACTCACAAACACTCATAAACACTCCAAATGAGATGTGTGAGACAAATGAGAGGGAGAAGGGCCTCTTAAAGGCTTGGAGAGGGTGTTTTTGGAGGGAAAGGACCCTTACTTTCCCTCCAAAACCCCTAAACCACCTTGGCTAAGCCGTTGCATGGGTCCTCCGCGGGTATGGCAGGTAACCGGCTGGTTAGGGCCAAAAATCCACCAAATCACCTACCTGACCGGGTTTTTCAGCCGGTTCCAACTAGTGGCCTTGCTGACCGACCGATTTGACTGGTTACTGGTTAGGACCAACTGGTTTTAAAAACATTGGCTATGAATCTTGGATTAGGAGCTATCCCCTAGAGGTCACACAAACAATCAGTTTCAACAGATTCCACAATAGAGGCAAAATATGTGGTAGCAACAAAAGCAATAAAGGAAATTGCTTGGCTACGGAAAATTTTGGAATATTTGTAGGTGAAACAAGTGCATTCAACTCCACTGATGATTGATAACACTTTTGCAATAAATTTGGCCAAGAACCCAAAGTTCCATGATCGAACGAAGCACATCAATACAAAATACCATATGATTCAACATCATGTTGAGGCCAAGACAATCCATCTACGCCATTGTTCCACAACTGAACAAATTGCAGACGTCTTCACTAAAGCGCTTGGAAGAGAAAAGTTCGAAAGATTCAGAATGATGCTTGGACTCACCAACATCCCTTCAAATTAAGGGGGGGAATGTTGACACCAAATCCTTGGGATTTGGTGAATATGTGTAAAATAATGTAAATAGAAAATAAGGAGAGTTGGAATATCAAGGGACACTGGGAGATGAAGCCCAAGAGTTTCTCCCTCCCTACATATATCTATGATCAACCTTAATGCAAAAACACAATTCACTTTGAGTTACCTCCTGGCCTGACAGGCCTCAAGCCCTATTCGTACTTTATTGTATACCGTGTATACTAGTGTGTATCAAGGTTTCTAATGGGCCATGATCCTTGCTATGAGAGCCTTATGATTCTTTTATTAATGGACTAACGAGAAACAAGATTTGGGCCAATATTCTTGTGTACTTTGATTGATTTCATTGTTGTTATATTTTTGTTGTGCAAAGTATTTTTGTATTGGCCTTCTCTAATCTGTTGTGTTCCTAGTTAGGGCACATAATAGACTTAGAGGCCATGAAAATTTCAACATTCAAATGAATATTCATCTTCCAATATTCCCCAAATGGCAAGTCTCTTTCACCAAGAACCTTAAATTTTCACTCATTTTGAGGATGGTATGTGTTGCCCACAAATTGTGACTAAGACAAAATTGGGGTTGCACATCATGTGCTGGGAATCTTATCTCCTTTTGGAGAAGGATACCTTATGAAATTAGGGTGTAAAGGGGCTCTTAATGACTTCTATATATCACTCAAGTCATTAATTGCAACCTTGAGGGACCTCACTGTTGCAAACTGCTCCAATATGAAGTTTGTAGCAGAGGCTTAATACGCCTTAGTCTATATATACTTGTGCAATGACAATTACACATCTAGAAGGGTGCACATACAAAACATTCTTGTTAACCAATCTTTTGTGTACACTCAATACTGGTACGACCTAGCCAGTGCATCAACAACAAGTATGACAAAAAGAGAGCACTTACCAAGATTGGCATCTCAGCATATCCCTATGACAGGGCAAAGGGGAGGCACAAACATTGTATGAGAATTAAGTTTACAATTCTATTTGGTGGGCATAGTATAATAAATGAGCAAAAAGTCTCAACCTATAAGTGGCTCCCTCAGAAATTCGACCTAGGTTGTAGGCGACCTAAGATAATTTGCTCAAATTCGAAAGCAGTGTGACATATATGTTTTTGATGATGGAAATTAGCCTCACGAAATTGGCATATGTTTGGGTTTAAAAGGTAATGGTTGATTTTCTTTTAAATGTTGGGTTGACCCTTGGTAAAAGGTATAACTTGGATGTTGAATTATAAGAGAATTGCTAGAGGTTGTCCACATACCTATGTGGACAACGATGTGAACCAACCTTTACATATTCCTTAAGGCTGGCATAGGTCCATCTTTCATTGATGATTAGTGCTAATTTCAAGGGTCATTGGGATTGGGCAACCTATCTTGAAACCCGCCTTTTGTGTTATGAAGGTGTGCCTAGTTTGAAGTAGGTTACTTGCACACCAAGATAGCCCATCTTTGGATGATTTTTTTCCGCAAATGATATGCCTATCTATCCTCACATAGAGTAAAGTGGAGGTTGGTAGATCATTGATTTGAAGGCTATTTGAAGGACGCATTGTGGTGTCATGTCATCATATAACACACAATTGCCACCACCATGAAGCTCACATGTTCACATTGGAGGTATGGTTTGGCATTTGGGGTCTCAGGACCATTTTGGGTGGTCACTTGGGAGATTGTATGTGGTTGAAGAACCTCTTGAATGTTTCTTGCTTCCTTTGTGAAAGGAAGGGAGTATTGTTGGACGCCTTATTTGCAAGTTAGGGAGCAGATATACCCTTGGGTAATAACTTGAAGCTAAAGTATGAGCTGGGAAGGATTTGTAATCACCTTGGAGACCACTTGGTAGATCATGTTCCCACGTTGGAGCTTGCTTATGGGATGATGGAGGACAAGCTTGAAGGCTTATGGATGAAGTTATGTTTTTGAAGGGCCTTTGGAGGTTGGATGTTGCATCAAAACCCTTTATTTTCCCTTCATTTGTTGAAAGGTGCCATATTTTGTGGGTTTGTGCTCTTATATTTTGTACGTGTGGCATTAGAAGTGCCATTTTTGCATTAATTGAGATTAATTAATTTTTAGAGAGGGTCTTTGCCTCTCCTTAGTGCTAATTTAGGGGGTTTTAGCTTAGAAAATTATTATTTTATTCAAAGGGGAATTGAACACCAACCTTATAAGTAGAGGTGCACTTACTCTCATTTTCCCATGGAGTTTTGGGGGAGAATTTCCATAGCAATCTAAATTTTTTGTCATTTTTCCTTGTAGAATTTGGCTTTGGATATTTCAAATGAGGAGAATTGTCTTGGGAAAGATATGTTTTGAATGTAGGAACTTTATTTGAATTGACGAACTGATGCTTGGATGAATAGTGCTATTTTATTGTGAGTATCATCTTTCATTTTGCCGCAATTGTTAGATTAGGGTTTGTCTTGGGCCATATTCGATATTGCAATATGTTTTTGGAACTCTATTTTCTTCATATGAAAAATCTATCATCAAGTATCCATGAAGGAAACTGGATTTCATTCCTTAAGTCTCCTACTTTAGAAAGCCACTAGGGTTAGATTGAAAAGTTTCCAAGATCTCATCTATTGAGCCACTCCTTGTTTGACTCCATATATAGTACAATGTGTTTGGGAATGAGTTTGAGCATTCTTCAAAGCCTATCTTGAGCCATTGTTTCTTTGACCTTGCTACTTCATTCCACCTGGAGCCATACGTTATTGATGATTATTCTGGGTGTAAAATTGGCAACCTCCTTAGAGAGCCATTTGGTTTAAGATCCCTTAGTCATTTAACCTCTAAGGCTTGTTGGGGAAGACTTCCTTGTGGAGATATCATTTGTCTAGAAAACAATAGAAGAACTCACTACTGAGGTGACAATAGTGGTGGATCCCATTGTTGTTAGAGATTTAGGACAACCTAGCACTAGGGTGCTAGATTTTGTAGTAATAATACCTTTGGTAAACCCTAGATTCTTTAGGGCACAAGGCCATGCCAACAATAAGGTTTATATTGGGTATTGGATAAGCCAACCCTTCTTATGTGTTTTGTGACATGTGCTTAACCACCTCTCGAGGATCAATTAATTCTGGCAATGCGCATGTTTACTAAAACTTGTGGGTTTTGCTGTAACGACAATTGTGATTCCAACAAGTGGTGTCAAATAAAAAGGTCTTGAGTTCAAAACACCCCTGGCTTGTGCTGGGGGGAGATTGTTGGGCATTGTATAATCTAGCACTCCCCATGTGTTTTACGACACGTGCTTAACCGCTTCTCAAGGATTTGTTAAATTTGGCGATGCGTATATTTACTAAAACCTGCAGGTTTTGGCGTAACAACAATCGTGATTCCAACAACTTATATATGTTACAACAATATACTTGTTAACAACTTGACATGTCACTTTAGGGAGTTAAACTTGGGTAGGGAGGATAGCATTCCTCCTCTTGATGACTCGAGTTAAACCCTATTGATAAAAGTTATGTTCTTGCTACTGTCATTTTTTATTCTTTTGTACCTCTCATGTTAGCTTTAGCCACTTTTATAGCAAAATCTTATGCCCTTTAGGATTAAAAGATGCCTTAAACTTCTCCCCTTATACTAGAATTATTTGTAGACTTCAGATGGTTTCTAGGTGTATGCTAGTTTTGCTTATATGTAGTTTTTTTTCTTTCTAGGAGTTATCTTTGTGCTCCCACTTTGTACTCACATTATTGTACTTGATAGTCCCATTGACCTATTTATGGTTATTTGTTGGACATTGATAAAATTATCTTATCTTTTCTTATTTGCTAGTTACTATCCTTATTTGTTCAAAACCTTGTTCTCCACTTCTAAGTTGAGTAAGGATAGACCCTAATACCACCTTTTTCCTAACTAAAATATATATATATATATATATATATATGTATATGCACATGCCCTAGAATGAAAATCAAATGTGAGCCAAACTTAACTAAGGAAATAAAACATCAGAGTATACCATATTCCATTCCAAGCTCTCTCTATCCATGTATGCAATGCTCCTTTTAAAACTTGTATCCCCATGAATGGCCCTATTAGGTTTTCTCCATTGATGAAGTGATTTTTTACATTTCCATGTGTTCATCCAATATTAGTTTGATGTTTTCCTTTTTGGTTTTGATGTATTTCTTATGTTTTCTCTCTAGAACGCATAGTTTTTCACAGTTTCCTTCTTCTTATCCTCTTCCTCTATAGTCCCATTGACCTATTTATGGTTATTTGTTGGACATTGATAAAATTATCTTATCTTTTCTTATTTGCTAGTTACTATCCTTATTTGTTCAAAACCTTGTTCTCCACTTCTAAGTTGAGTAAGGATAGACCCTAATACCACCTTTTTCCTAACTAAAATATATATATATATATATATATATATGTATATGCACATGCCCTAGAATGAAAATCAAATGTGAGCCAAACTTAACTAAGGAAATAAAACATCAGAGTATACCATATTCCATTCCAAGCTCTCTCTATCCATGTATGCAATGCTCCTTTTAAAACTTGTATCCCCATGAATGGCCCTATTAGGTTTTCTCCATTGATGAAGTGATTTTTTACATTTCCATGTGTTCATCCAATATTAGTTTGATGTTTTCCTTTTTGGTTTTGATGTATTTCTTATGTTTTCTCTCTAGAACGCATAGTTTTTCACAGTTTCCTTCTTCTTATCCTCTTCCTCTATAGTCCCATTGACCTATTTATGGTTATTTGTTGGACATTGATAAAATTATCTTATCTTTTCTTATTTGCTAGTTACTATCCTTATTTGTTCAAAACCTTGTTCTCCACTTCTAAGTTGAGTAAGGATAGACCCTAATACCACCTTTTTCCTAACTAAAATATATATATATATATATATATATATGTATATGCACATGCCCTAGAATGAAAATCAAATGTGAGCCAAACTTAACTAAGGAAATAAAACATCAGAGTATACCATATTCCATTCCAAGCTCTCTCTATCCATGTATGCAATGCTCCTTTTAAAACTTGTATCCCCATGAATGGCCCTGTTAGGTTTTCTCCATTGATGAAGTGATTTTTTACATTTCCATGTGTTCATCCAATATTAGTTTGATGTTTTCCTTTTTGGTTTTGATGTATTTCTTATGTTTTCTCTCTAGAACGCATAGTTTTTCACAGTTTCCTTCTTCTTATCCTCTTCCTCTATACCTCTTGATAACAGGGCCACAACTTTTGTTTTGAAACTTCCATTGTATACAATATTTTTTGGAATGTTCTCTTCCTCCACTCTACCAATGGTAGTAATGAGCTTGATTCATTGAACTTGCTAGAAATGGTGTTTTCCTTGACATTTTGTCATCCTACTTCTACAAACTTAAAGGAGAGTATCTTCTTTCTCGTGAGAATTTTGGTGTTTTCTTAAGTTTCATAAGATTTTTTTGATCTTTATTTAATATTTTTTTGTTTGGTTTAGTGGGTCCTAATGGTCCAAGATTCTATAAATGTAGTGAGTAGAAGTGAATACAGTGACTGTATCTATGGTCCCATATGTCTTTTTGTTTAAATTAAAGGCATCTTACATGATTGGTCATTTGTTTAATTATGAGTGCAATGCAATGTAGTAAAGAAACATGGATGATCACTAACGAAATTATTGAGATATCTTCATGTGAGACATATTAAGTTTAGTGAGTAAAGGTGAAAAAATTATTGAAATATCTTCATGTGAGACATACTCCATTTGTTTTGTGAGTAAAGGTGAACACTATAATGATATCTATGGTCCCATATGTTTGTTTAAATTAAATGTATCTTACATAATTGGTCATTTGTTTAAATATGAGTGCAATGCAATATAGGTAAAGGAATGTGGATGATCATTGATGAAACTATTGAAATATCTTCATGTGAGAGAAGTTATAGTGGAGCGCATTAGTGAAGTTGGAGGTGAGTTTCCTTTTGTTGCAAAATACATGTATAATTTGTTATAAAATATTTCTCATTTCAACCATTCTAGTTCCTCCCCCTCCTTACTAGTTTAGGGTTTATGATTTTTGGTGTTTGAATAAGATGTATTTTCTGGTGCACAAGGTTATTCATAAGATTTTCAGGTTTTGTTTAAGATTTTGGATAAGATATTTCAATGTATGTTTCATATTTCTCACAATTGTGTGTATTAATTTTTTTCATTAATAATTTCTAGTCCCTATTTAATACTTTCCATTTTTTTGGTGTGCAGGGTTCCCTTGGTTGGCCATGGACACTTTTTGGGGTTGAAGGGCATATATTGTCTTTTGCGTGTCATTTTATGTTTTCTTATTGTATTTTTTTATTGGTCGACATATTCTTTGTAATTGTTTTTCTACGTTGTGGCTTTTATAAATTTACATTTGTGGGCATGGCCATGCTACTTTGTGGTTTGGTATTTTGTTTTTCTCGTATCTTTTGGTCTATTTTTCTTTTGGTTCAATGGGTGGGGAAATTAAGAAAGACCTTAACAACCCCATGGTGTGGGTTTAGGGCTGATGTGGAGTCCCCAGGTGTAGTGGGAAAAGGAGGGGGAGGTATGTAACAATGGAATTACATAAGTATATAGTTTTAAGCCTATTTTAATTTTTCCGTTTGTTGCTTCATCATTATATCATGTGTGTTCGTTGAAATTTAGATGCGACATAGATTAAGAAAGGTGAATGAGCATTGGTGAAACTTTTGAATATCTTTATGTGAGAGAGACTTGGGGCACTATAGCAAAAAGGCATAAGCAAAGATAGAAGACTCATGTAAGTTCTAATTTGAAGTTTTCATAGTTTAGATAGGATGTGTGTCCGCTTTCATTACCAATGTAGGGTTTATCATTGTTGGTCTTAGCATAAGACGTACTTTTATTTAAACTAGATGCATCTTATATTATTTGGGATTTACTTATTTATACCAATGTAGGGTTTATGATTGTTGGTCTTAGCATAAGATGTACTTTTATTTAAACTAGATGCATCTTATATTATTTGGGATTTACTTATTTATTGAATGCAATGCAAATGCAGGTAAAACAAGGTGGAGGAGCAATGTCGAAACTTTTAAAATACTTTTTGTGTAAATGAGACTTGGAGAAGTATAGGAGAGTGCAAAGGGAGAAGGTGAGTTCTCTTTTGGTTATGGCATGAATATATTCGCATTTCAATACAATGGTTCTTCTCCCTCTTTCATTATTGGGGGATTATAATTTTTTATCGTTGCACAAGATCTACTTTTACACTAAGTCACCTGACACGGGGATTCGGGACACGTAGGATTCGAGATTCGTGGTGTCGGATTCGGACACGCTGACCCCCCGGAACAGGACACGTTATATATTATGTTATATATTATTTTATTAAAAATATATATATATATTTAAATATATATTATATATATATGTATATATATATAATATATATTAAAAATTAGATATTATGATATTTCTTACACAAATTTTAATTAATTCGGAGACCCAGGTTCAAAACCCCCCAGGTGGGTGCAGATGATCTCACGTGCAAGTTGTGGGTTATTTTGATGGCATGAGAACACCACTAACAACATGGCATCTTAGCCAAAAGACAATCGTAAGTTGCTATAAGCAATAGTTCCAACAAAAAAATTCACATGCAAGGGACAAGAATCTTCTTTTGAAAACCCAAGCTAAGTGTAAAATCCTTGCACAATAAGCACAAGGTCCCAGATTTATTTTGAATATAAGAGATATTATGATTGCATTTGTAAAATGTTACGTATGTTGTGGCAGTCATGATATGCCATTAGTGTTCGTAAGAAAAGGGACAAACCGATATAGTCCAAAAGGACGAATAAATATATAAAAGTAAAGATTATATGATATGGTTATTTATGGTCAAGGAGACTATATGTAATGCCTAAAAATGATGAGACAAACTAATAAACATTAGGTATATATAATTGTAAATAAGTTTTTATATGCTGCTCCTTCTAGAAAGGCTTCTTCCTTGAAGCACAGAAACAAGACAAAAAGATCATCAATGTTCATAGGAATGTTGGTGCATTCTAGAAGTATTTAATCTATCCTAAGTTGAATTAACTGCAACAATCTGTTGATAAGAAGCTTTAATGAAGTTTTATCTTATTATGACTCTAATTCTATCTTCGAGAAGAATGGGTATTGGAGATCTGACTATTTGTAACCTAAACGAAGTATTGACATTGTTCAAACTTCAAGTGTAATACAAATGTTGATAAGTTGACTAATTAGGAAAACAACTCATGTATTATTATCTTTATCAGATACATCAGTTGATTTATCTCTTGATAGAATATCATCAGCGGTCACAATTGATCTTTAAATTTAATGTTAGTTGACTTCAGTTACAATCTGCGAAATACTCGATGGAAAGGAAAGGTACCTCGTTTTCACAAGGTTAAGGGGATTTTTGATCCATGTTTGAACAACATTTTCATTACAGACAGAAACTGGTGACAATTTCCTCAGAACCTTTCAAACCGACGCCTTTTAACCCCGCGAACAGGCAAAAATCGTGACACGATTTGGACAAAACCAGGACTCGTTCCAAAAAAAACGGACCCGATTCGATTTTTCCCTGACACGTGCTGACACGACGTGGGGAAAACGGACACGACGAGTCCTGCCAGCATGACACGTGTCAGGACAGAATCGTGTCCGATTCGTGCGATTCGCGATTCGTCCAGGGTTTTGAACGAATCCGGTTTCTTAGCTTTTACATAAATCTTTTTTTTTTTTTGGTGGGGGGCGGGGGGGGGGTCTATTTTGGTTTCTATTTGTTACAGTGAGTGGGCAAGATCTACTTTTACATAATATTACTCACAAGAACGTTTTTTTTTGTCTATTTTGGTTTCTATTTGGTACAATGTGTGGGAATTAAAGGCAGGTGCTAGCAACCCATGATTTTGCAGGTGTAGTAGGGTAAGGTGTAGGTTGAGGTGAGATGTATGTTTTTAGTTATTTTTATTTATATTCAAGGCATTTTACATTATTTTTCAATTATCCAATTATTGACATCACGTAATGTAGGTAATGTGGTGTAAAGAATCGCTAGCTAAACTACTAAAATATCCTTGTGAGGGAGAGATTGCGGTAGAGTGCAAAGGCAAAGGAAAAGGTAGAGGTGAGTTCTCTTTTAACACAAATATCCATATATGATCTACAATTACCAATTTACCTATATATGATCCTCCCTCCTTTCCTATTTAGGGTTTACTATTTTTTAGTGTCTACATAAGATGTACTTTTTAGTGCATAAGATTACTCATCATATTTTTGGTCTTTGTTCAAGATTACTCATAAGATTTTTCTGATCTTTATTTCATATAGCTCACAACGTTGTGTGTGTAAATAAGATTTTTCAGAATACTTTACTGAGTGCTATGCAATGCAGATAATGGAATATGAAGGATCATTAACCAAACTACTGAAATATCTTTTTGAGAGAGGGATTGTAGTAAAGTGCAGAGTCAGAGGCAAAGGAAGAGGTGAGTTCTCTTTGGGTACAAAATTTGTGTATGATTTGCTATGAAATTCTTCTAATTTGAATTACAATAGTTCTCCTCCCTCCTTACCTATTGAGGTTTGATGATTTTTAGTGTTTGCATAAGATGTATTTTCTAGTGCATAAGATAATTCATAATACTGTTGCTCTCTATTTGTGATTTTTCATAAGATATTTTGATCTTTGTTTCATATTTATTACAACATTTTGTGTGTATTTAAATTTTTTTGTAATATGTTTTTGTTGTGCAAAGTGTCTTTGGTTGGCCATCGATGCATTTTGGGGTTGCATATCATAGCCTTCATCCATTGTTTCTCTTATTTATTTATTTGTTTATTTTTTAATTAAGTTTATTTTTTTGCTATTGTTGGTTTATTGTTATGGTTTTTACGTTTATGAGCATGGCCATGCTTACTTGTTTTTCTTTTTTGGGTGGGTGGGGAAGTTAAATAGGTCCTTAAAACCCATTTTGTGGGTTCTAAGTGTAGTGGAAAAAGGCAATGTAGATAGGCATGCATTGAAGAATTTGCTTGTTTTCTATTACATAATCATATGGTTCCATGCTTGTTTGAATTTAATTGAATTGTTGGCTCATAATTATATCATGTTTGTTTATTTAAATTTAAATGCGATGTAGGTTAAGGATAGTGGAGGAACATTGATGAAACCACTGAATATCTTTATGTGAGAGATGTGGGGCACTCTAGAAAAGGTAGAGGCAATGGCTTAGTGGGTGAGTAATCTTCTAGCATAGAGGGTGAGTTTCCTTTTTTTTTTGGTTTTTCCATTGATATGCGTCTTATTTTATTGCATTTTGTGAGCGTTACATGCTAATTTGTTTTTGTATGAAATTTTTCTCTTTTTAGGCACAGTTGTTCACCTCTCTTTTTACCTATTTAGAGTTGACCATTACTCATAAGATTTATGGTGAGATTTCTCATAATATCTTAAAGTGTCTATTTTATATCTCAGAAGACTTTTCTTCTTTCTCATAAGATCTTGCGATCTATATTTAATAATTTTTGCTTTTATTTTTGTTTGGTTGGGTAGGTGGTGAAATAGAGGCAGGTCCTTGTGTTGATGTAGATTCCACAAGTGCATTGAGTGAAGATTAAGGCCATGGAGGAGAAGGTATATATGATTTTAATTTGTGTTTATTTAAATTAGATACATTTTATATTATTTGTGAACTATTCATTGATTGAGTGCAGTGTGTTGCAGATAAGGAAAGGTGGAGGAGTATTGATGAAACTATTGAAATATCTCTGCATGGGAGAGACATGGGGCAATTAGAAAACTGAAGGCATGAAACAAAGGGTAAGTTCTCTTTTGGTTTTACTATGAGTTTTTCTTTGTTTCAAACATGATGATTGTCCTTTGTCCTTCCTCTTATTTAGGGTATACAATTTCTGGTCTTCATAATATGAATTTTGTTGGTCTTCATAAGATTTCTCATAATATCTTGGAGTGTCTATATTATATCTCAAAAGACTTTTGTTGTTTCTCGTATGGTCTTGGGATCTATATTTAATAATTTTTGCTTTTAATTTTGTTTGGTTGTGTAGGTGGCAAAATAGAGGCAGGTCCTAGTGTTGATATAGATTCCACAAGTGCATTGAGTGAAGAGGATTTCTTTTATTTTTGTTTAGTTGGGTAGGTAGTGAAATAGAGGCAGGTCCTGGTGTTGACGTAGATTCCATAAGTGCATTAAGTGAAGATGAAGGCCAAGGAGGAGCAGGTATATATGATTTCATCTGTGTTTATTTTAATTAGATGCATTTTATATTATTTGTGAAGTATTCATTGATTGTGCAAAATGAATTGCAGATAAGGAAAGGTAGAGGAGCATTGATGAAACTATTGAAATATCTTTGCATGGGAGATACATGGGGCAATTTAGAAAAACACAAAGGGATGAGACAAAAGTAAGTTCTCTTTTGGTTTTACTAGGAGTTTTTCTTTGTTTCAAATATGATGATTGTCCTCTGTCCTTCTTATTTACTGTATACAAATTTTGGTCTTCATAATATGAAGTTTTGCTTAAAATTATTAATAAGTTTAAGATATATCACAGTATATTCAATATTTGATTAACATTTCTAATGCAGTTTTTATTTCTATTTTAATATTTCTCATAAGATCTTCTGGTCTCTATTTTTTTTTTCTAGTTTAGTTTTTTTCCTGATTTAGTGAGTGGGGAAGTTATGGTAGGTCATGTTACAACAAAATCTTGCACCTATAATGATAAAGTCCAAAAGCTCAAGTGTGGGTTCCTGTACTAGGGATGGGGCCAACTGTTGCTTCACCAACACTCTTCTCAGTTTTGGATATCCATTATACTAGTGTCAAAAATTTCCCATAGACTAGCCCTAGGAAAACTTATTTCTGTCTTTGATTTAAAGATGATCCGTCTTCAGTTTCACATAAACTGTCTGAGAGATGTGGAGGTAATAAAATATCTAGTGCCAACAAACCACCCTTTCAAGTTTGCAATCAGGGATGATCTCAAACAATATATTGTCTGCAATATTTACAACCAATGTTCTTTGGTGATAATCCAAACCTGTGGTTAAAATTCCAAACAAGTGAACTTGAGTAACAACAGAATTTGAATCCTTCTTTGCAGGGTTCTCCACTGTCACACTTTTTCCTACATCTTTCACTTGATATTTGCAGACAGAGAAAATATATTTTCCAGCAAAATTGAAACTCTCATCGTGCTGATCTTTATTGGCTGATTTTACTTCATCTGAAACATCTTTTTGTTCTTTTACAAGTATATGATTGGGTTATCAGAAAATGATCCATACCATATCTTGCTAGAGTTATACTCCTGAAAATGCATTGCCCTTAAATTTTCATTACCTTCATCTGTGTGCCTATATCATCTTTAAGAGGCTTAATAGAATTACCATCAATGTCCTCAAGAGCATAATCACCAGGAACACTGCCATCGTTTTCCTTTAGGCTAGGGCAGTCAAAACCTTTATTCTCATGCTCCCACTGTATATCATTTTCACAGCTATCATTATCTTCTTTAACAGTTGTGTAAGTCCGCTTTGATGTGATATCCTCAAAAGTGGCTTTATCTTTAAATTTTTGCATATTCTTACAATCATATGCTTCTTGGCAATTTTCATCTTTCTCATAATACTTAGGATCATCATCAAACATTGGTGGCCTGTCAAAGCACAATACATACTGTCTTGGGTTTATCTGTAAAAAATAGTCATATCCCTCAAAATATTTACTCAGATCCAACTTTAAATCTTTTCCCATGATCACCTCATTTACTTGGTTGTCAATTCTTGCTTCTTCAAATTCTGAGCACCAATCCCTACTTTTGACAGTAGTGATATCATCACAACTTGTAGGCATGAAAATGGCACAAGATTTATCTTCAATACCCTGCTCATCACTTACTGTAATGGCTCTATTTCACTAAGATGCAAAATGAAATATCTATGGCCAATTTGTATCAAATCAAACAATAAATTCAATCTGCACACATCATGGCTGTTCTTAGGGTCAGCAATGCTGTTTATAATGGGGCAGCCAATAGAGAAACTAATCAAAGTGATTCCCATCTTCCCCAGGAGTAGCGATATACCCTGTGTGGCTAGAAGTGCTAGTCTCCTCAAATTTTGAGCACACATCGTTCCTCGGAGCAGCCTCTTAATCTCAGCTTTCCTGGATAGATAACTCATCACCAAGCAATTCAAAGTGTGCAAATATAACCCTGTTATGAGGTCCAACTCTTCCCAACAGATCTGATCCATAATTTTCCTTCGGTCAACTTCCATAATAGAAGCATGAGACTGCTTTTCTTGATCTGAGGCATCATCTTCAACAGATACTTTGTTATTACTATCTCCTCCAAATTTTTCACAAAAGTTTAAAACTCTGCGGTCAGTAATGCTGTCTTTTTTGAGTTTCTAGTTGCAAAGTGCAGATTTGACCCATAATTTCCCTTTGATTATCTTCCATGATAGAAGCATGAGACATTTTTTCTTGATCTGAGTAGTCATCTTCAACAGATTCTTTGCTATTGCTACCTCAAAATTCTTCACGAAACTTCAAAAATCTAGGGTCAGCTATGCTGTCTTTTTTGAGTTTCTGGGTGTGAATTCCAACTTGTGACAGTGGCAACATCATCACAACCGGTGAGCCTATAAATAGCACATTCCACATCCTGCATATCCATGTGCTCAAATGGCTTTGTCTCACTTGAATTTTCTACGTGAACAGCACTGTTGGCCTCATCAAATTATAGACCCGCAACATCACCCAAAATAGCAGCAATATCTTCATGATCTGGTGTATCATCGTCTTGAAGGATATCAAGAATACTTCCTTCCACCGCTGCGTTATCTTCATCATCGTCAATGTCATCTTTGCCTTCCAACAAATCAAGAAGTCCTTCATGCTACAGGGCTGCTAACAAGTGCTGAAAGGTGTCTTCATATCTCTGCCATCTTGGGCCACAACGCTTGAGAAAAAATTCAATCAAAGCTTTGAGGAAAGATATTGTCTTCAAACTGCAATAGTGCTTGAGCTAACCTCTCTAATATTGTCCCAAAAAGTAAATGAATAACATTCTAATGAATTAGAATTTTGTGATATATCTCATAAATGTCAATACATGGGGGAGAACAGCCCAAGGAGCACCACAAAATGTTGGAAGCTTCTTTTTCAAATTTGGATGAGGCTTGTTTAAATATCTCGAGATGCTCTCAACATCCAATGTTGGGTAGTGTTACCACACAATCTAGTGGGGCACTAGGAGGGGAGCCTATGGGACAACTACTAGACCAAGTGACAACAATGGGACAAGGACCCACTGTTACCTTAGTCAATGTCCTCTACTCTTTACGGACACTTTCGCTGATGGGAGGAGTCCCGATAGGAAGGAAATGAATAATGCTATTTTATTGTGATTATTATCTTGCATTTTTCTACAATTGTTGGGTTAGGGTTTCTCATGAGCCACATAAAAAATTGCAACATCTTTTATGAACTCTATTTTATTCATGTGCAAAATCTGTCATCAAGTATCCATTAAGGAAATTAAATTGCATTCCTTGACCTTAAGTCTCCTACTTTGGAAAGTCACCTAGGTTAGATTGAGAAGTGATCTTTCTTTCCCTCTCCGTTCAAGGTCTTCATCTATTCACTCACTCCTTGTCTAATTCCATTTGTCCAGAATTTTATTAATGAATGAGCCAATGCATTGATCCTTCAGTTTCCATCACTTACATATTTCTAAAATCATTAAATTCATTGTAGCTTGTGTTTGGGAATTTGTGTGAGCATTTTCTATGAAAATCCCTAGATCTAACAATCTATGGAATCCTACTGCAACTAGCTAAATCTACTTCACCTAGATCATAAATTACATTACAAACTTATTTCAGACTTCTTCTTGAAATATTGAAGTAAATTAATAAAGCAACCCACACCAATTTAAATATGATTCTGGAACATATAAACTGAGCAAGGAAATACAAACACATAGGACACTATTATTTTTGGACGAATGTCCCCGGAAAAACCCAACACGGGAAAACCAGTGCAGCAGCTCTGAGGGTTTATTATTATTAAGCAGTAGCAAATTCTGAATACATCTTTGAAGACCTCACAGGGTTATTCCGTTACAGAGAGAAATACTGGCAGAAAGAATTGTGAGGTTATCTCACACTATCACTGGAAATCCTGGCTAATCCAGCACTAGACTGATTGCCCCCGGCTTTTCTGGTTGCCTATGCACTACTTCTACGCAGTGTCTGCGTCAGCCCAACGTCAAGCTCTCTGGGGATTGCGTCACTCCTATGGCTGGTCGATTTTTTTCCCAAGAGATTCGATTTCTGCCTCCTGGTCTCACACCCTAGCTCCCGAATGTTGAAACTCGAATTCCCTCTACAAATTTCGGACTCCTCACTGGCTTTTACGCTGCCTCTGCATGGCTTTGCATCATCCGCTCTGGCTCAACGCTGCCACTGCGGGATTACTCTCTCTGCCTCTCTCTAATGATGATTCTCCAGCTGAGAAAATCACTCTCTCCGGAAGTTATCCTTGCCCCTTTATTGCAAAAATCTCCTCAATCGAGATTTCCTCCTGAGAACTTCTCACTTTAGAAAATTGATTTCTTGATCTCTCTTGGTGTGTTTTCCAAATGACCCTCAAGCCCCTTCTTATATCTTCCCGTTGGACAACCAACGGCCTAGATTAAATCTTAATCAAAGGCTTAGATCATTTTGACTTGATCCATGTATTTTTCTAGAAGTTTCACCCCTGATTAGATTAATACCCATTAATATTTTAATTTTCCTAAGTTTAGACTTGGGAACCCCATTAAAAATATTAATTATTTTAATAAAATCACTTTTGGGTGGAATTTCCTAAAATGCTTTCTAGGTTCTTTGGATTACATGTGCCTAAGCCTCCCTGCAAAATGAGGCTTAGAGCACATTTGATGCTACCCCAAATCAACACTTCCTCTTAGTGAGGAACGTGCTTTGGCAATACACTGCTACTGCATATTGCTCTAACTCTGAAGCATCGCCCTATGCGTTGCTGATGTCTGATATGTTGTCCACAAACTACTATGTTGTTGCTGCTATTGTACTGTTGCCTTTGACATTGCCACTACCAATGCTACATTTGTATTGCAGCTCCCTCTCAAATGCTGCATCTGTTATGCTGCTAACACTGCATCCGTGTTGCAACTCAGTTGTTGAGAGAAGCAACTGAAAACA
>APFE030409118.1:14639-40375 GCA_000404065.3 Pinus taeda | reverse complement strand
GGTTCCATATTTTGTGTACATACTACAAAAAATTAAAAAATGAAAAGAGGGTATGCCTTAAAAGAATAATCAAAAGGCAAGAAAATCGAATGGTCAAGAGAAAAGTGAGAATGAACCCCAAACTAAAGACCAGGAAAGTAGCCAGTCAAAATGCCACTACTAGCTTATTTGGCAGTATCATGTTATGCAAATACTGCAGCTAATCACACTTGATGGATGGCCCAACATGTTATGCAAATACTGCAGCTAATCACACTTGATGGATGGCCCAACAATCTAAACTAGACCATGCCATGGTTAAATTGCTTGTTGCAGAATAGAGAATGTTCCCTGACCAAACAGCTCAAGCTTAGCAGATGACTAGCTAGGTAGAGAAATAAAGGTGCCCAACTGCTTAATCTGGGGCCTTGGAAGAAATAAGGGTAGGTTTTAGATAGGAGGGCAGTCAAAAGAAAAAGAGGAAAATCAGGGTCTGCTAATTCAAGTGCACCCACCCTTAAAGAAAAATGTTAGAATTACTAGGATGGCTAAGTAGTGCAAGGTTGCAGAAATGGATAGCCATCACCAATTGGCTTATTAAATGCAAGAACTTATGCCACTCAGGGTATTGGCATCAAAAGCAAAGAGTGGAGGACAAGCATTGGAAGCATGTCTAACTTCCCCATTTTCCCCAAACTTCATTTTACTAACACTCCCCAGGGCCTTGAGATCTCCTCAGGTGTCCAGTTCCACTTCATTGCATCACAAACTACTTGGTCAAGCCATGAAATTCAAACATGAAAAGAAGCCACATTTTTTGTGTAAAACATCTTTTTTTCATCATTTCGTTTATCCTCAAAATCCTAAGTTAAAGTTTTACTTATTAAAACTTGGCTTTACCCCTTCATTCACCTCACAAACCATATTAACCACTAACATATTATTTAGCTCCCTAATTCCCCCTTTTTTCCTAATTCTATTAGAATCTATGAAAATTTCCCAAAAAATATCTATAAGTACCCTCCCCCTAGCACTATAGCTATATACCCCTTCCTTGGGAAATATTAACCCCTCAAGGGTTAGTATTAACCCTCAATCATCCTAAAACTATGGGTTTTGGCAAAAAACCATGGTTGAAAGTCAAAAAATCAAAATCCCCGCCCTTGCTAAGAACCCTTTACCCCTTTCCGCACTTTAGACTGTGTTTTTAATGTTTTTTTATTATTATTAAAACATTAATAAACAAAAAAACCCAAAACCTAAGGTTCGTAACCCACCCCGCGCCCGATTTAATTAAAATCTAATTAAATATGGGGCTTGCCCCCGGTGTATTAACGCGTCGTCACCTCGCGATTGCCGCCCACCGCACGATCTTCCACCCCGCCCATCCAACGGTGGGCGGTCGATATTGCAGCGAACCTGCCCGACGTTTTGCGTCCGGGGATGGGCGGTATTGCTGCCATACCCCCGCCACGCGTTAGGCGCCTGCGGTGTTCGCTGCCCCCCCCTCCAAACCGCTTACCGCCCTAGACCCCTCCGGGGAGACCACTTACCACCTTCCTCCCGCGCTAACGTCACACCCCCGTCAGCGTGACGTCACCCCTCCTTGCCCCCACCAAGCCTCCACGTCGCCCCTGCCACCGTGTCGCTCTGTCCACCCTGCCACCGTGTCACTGCCACCTGGGCACCCACGTCAGCTGCCACGTCACCCATCCATACCCGGGCCCATGATGACGTCAGCATGACGTCATCACAAAAAGGCGCCAGTATGCCAAAAATGCATAAAAAGGCGTCAATTTACCGTTATTTCGCATTGTTTTCTACGAACTCTAGAGCTCCTCTGCATGCGAAATTCAACCTACAACGGTCAAAAATCAAAATCTACCCGCCAAAGTTGCTGCCGCCTCCATTATCAACCCAAGTACATGAAATTCATCCAATTCGACCGGTGCAAACGCCTCCTACGCCATTAAAACCAGGTATTTGCCGCAGGCATCCTCTTTTATCCACTATTCTCCTTTGCAATCCTACTTTCCTGCATAAGCAACTCAGTCAAAAGACCCACATTGTTAAAATTCACCACTGAAATCTACTTGAAAATCCACTGAAACCCCTGCGCAATGAAAATCTCGAAGAAACCCGTGACCCTCTGTGAAATTCACCATTTTTCCGCAAAGAGCAACTAAAGAAACCAAGCTACCAGCTAGAAGACTAGATTGACAGTTCCCTCACCCCTGCTAAAGGAATTCTCTGCAAGTAACCAGCTAACCAGCTCAAACACACTCTGGTTCTTCAAAACAAAGTGCCCCACAGATTCATTAAGCCTGTAACAGCCTTCTTACACTGCCAAGCTACTCACTGCAAACAGAGATCAGTAAGCCATTTCCTCAGCATTTACATCAAGCTTGAAACACAGTAAGCATCCAGCTAAAAACAAGACAATGGCCACTCCAGCTGCTCTGGATGTAGTGCCTATAAATCCACCTAACATAGAACTAGAAGCTATGCCACTGGTGGACAATGATGCCCTCATCACAGACTTTGTGGCAGAGAGAAGCCACTTGCAAACATATTGCCAGCTAAGAAACAGTCACTTGGACAACAGTGACCTGTATGGCATCTGGGAATCCAATCTGCCCACCTACTGCCTGCCTTCTGTGAACATTTTCCCTAAAGTCATCCACCTCTATGCAGAAAACTATGACCAGAAACTCAGGGATGTGAAGTCTCCATCTAGGAGCATCCTCTTTTATTTAACTTCAGATTCCATCAACCAGATGCTGAACTACAAGCAGACCCGGCTGCTATATCCCTTCTCCATGAACTACTTGCTAGTTGAGGGCTCCAAACTCTCTAGCACAGACATTGCTGCAATAGCCAGGAAATTCATGAAGGCAGACTGCCAACCTTCTGGGCCACCTCCTTTTTCCTATGCAGATTTCAATGAGGTTGGCAAGCTGCTGGTAGACATGCTAACCTTTGTGTTGGGGTTCACTACAAATAAGCATGTTGATCTAACTGTGCTGGTCATGCTCTCAGCATATAGCCTTGTGAAGCCCCCTGCTATGAAATACAATTATGCCAAATACATTGCCAATAAGATACATGATCAGTTAACAAGACTGAAGAGGGAGGCAATATTCAAATATTCCTCATACATCTTTCACCTGTTCTTGTACTACCAAACAGATTGCTTCCAGTGCTCAATCAAGAAGCTAGACTCACAGGGTGAGATGAGGTCTGTGATCTTCTGGTTTTCAGTCTTCCACCAAGTATAGAATTCCCCCTACTCATACTGTGAATTCATTGATCAGTTTGTGTATCCAGTCACATGCCTCTTAAAGAGGACCCCTCCTATCAGATTGTCCAAGGATATGCAGAAAATCTTGCAGCTATCCAGGAGCTACAAAATTGGTGATTGGTACTTGTACCAAAACCACACTGTCATCAGAATTTATGGTTGTGAGCTATGTCCCTACAGGCTCCCAAAATATGTCCCTATGAGGCTATTTGCCCTGGAGTACTACAGACAGCTTATAAACTCTGATCTAACACACTTTCATAGTGCCAAGAAGAAAGCCAACCTAAATTTCAGGGACCACCTAGGCCCATTTGTCATGAACAAAAAAGATGGTTGGCAAGAAGCTGACCAAATACTAGGACAACAGCTCAAACTCAAGAGAAGCTTCTGGTGGGTCCCTTATGACCCTGAAGGCTTCATCAGTGCCAGGAGGGTCAAATATAGGTTGCTAGCCTATAAGCATTGCCCAATCCCTCAAATACAACACTTTGCTAATCAAGATGAATGGGTGCCTGAGTCAATAGTAGAGGAATTAACTCAGGAAGAAATAATGGAGCAGACTGTAACGGACTTGGAAAAAACTCTTGACTTAGACTCTTATCAACAGGTCTTGTTCAAGCAACCAGTCCAAGCAGGAGAAGGCACCTCTACTGCTCCAGTTACACAGGACACCCAGCAAGCTCCAGTAACAACAATCACAACAAAAGGAAAGGAGAAGATGGATGAACAGTAAGAGGTAGAGACAGGGCAGCCTAGCACATCAAAGGATCAGCAATCAGAGCAGGCCCCTCCACAGCAAACTGAACCAACTCAAAACCCAGTTTTGCAGACTCCTCTCAATGATGAGAGAGGGAAAAAGAGAGACAGAGAGGAGATCACACCTCCAACAGGGTCATCACAGCAACCAGAGGCCAAGAAGCCGAGGATAGACCCTGAAACCGAAGAAGGAGACATAAGTGAAGATCTAGCAGAAAGCCACAGCAAAGAAAGGCAAACTAGCCAACAGACTGCTACTAGCTCATTTCAGCTAGAACAGGCCCAGCAGCATACCATAGAGATGTCCTCATCAAGACAACAGGGCAAAAAACCAGCTACAGTTAAAGAAGGCTTCAAAGAGATCAAGGCACAAAATGAGTTGATAAGGGTGCAGCTCTATGAGCAATTCCTGAATACAACCCCAGCCAAAAAGCAAAGATTAATGGCTGCCTATGATCTGAACGAAGAAAAGATGATCTTCACTCATCTGAAGCCTAAAGTCCCACATCCAAAGACCACAGCAGATTACTACAGGACAAACCTTGAGGTCTTTTCTAAAGACATACACCCCATGGATCAGATTGAGCTGCACAAACGGACTGGGGAGATGGTGTATGCAACACTTGCTGATAGGGCAATGCTAGCCCATCAGATAAAAGAAGCCTTGAAGAACACCAACAGGCAGCTTGATTTTGAAAGGCTGTCCTCCTTTGCAAAAGACAACAGAATAAAGACTCTGGAGGACATGATTGTAGATTTGGGACATGACCCAAAGGACCCAAAGGGTGTTAGAGCCCTTATGAAGAAGAAAGAGGATGATATTGCTGCCACTGAGAAGACAGGCAAAATTGCCTCCTACCATTCATCCTGAAACAACAGAGCTTGCACAGAAAAGCAGGTGGATAATGCTATGGAGCTGCTTCTGGTATGAACCAAAGGATACTACAGATGGAGGCAGAATTAGAGAAAGCTCTGCAGGACAAGCAAGGGGAATCAACCTCCCAGTCCCCTCAAACTTCAACAAATCTTGAACCTGCCCCTCCAACACAAGCAGCAACAGCCCCTCCTGCTATTCCAGCACCTACTACAGCTACATCAGCAGCAGGAGCAACAGTAGAAGTAACAGCAGCAACAGAATCTAGCATGGGAATGGAGGAGTTGATGAAGGCTGTTAAAGAGTTGGAACTCAAGTCACTGGAATAAATATGCCAAGGAAAAACTGGACAAGCTGGAGGCCAGTTATGACAAATCAAAGATGACAGTGGCAGAAAAGCAAAGAGAAATAAAGGCCTTGGAAGCCAAAGTGAAAACTCTGGAAAAGGAGTTGATGCTAGGTAAAACCCTAGCAGAAATAAAGAAGATTATTTGGGCCAAAATTGGCCAATCTATACAGGACCAATGGAGGTCCATTCAGGCAATTTTTGAATAGGTTGAGCTAATAGATGTAGCTCATGTGAGATTCAGAGAGCCAGGACAGCCCTGGGAATAATGCCCGAGCAGGCCACCAAAATGATTCATTTCCTCAATAACCGCACTAGAGAGGAATTGGTTGCTCTACAAATAAGCAGCAGAACAGATACAATCCTCACAGCCAAAAAGGTATTGACCTTAAGGAATTTTACTCAAACATTGGAGAGGAAGTGTCAGGAGATGAAGACAGAGATAGATGAATTTAGAGCTAAAATGGCTATTCTAGAGGACAAAGGACTGCCAAGCCTAGTGACTGGCACAGGACAGTTGTTTTCATATAATCAGTATATGACAAGGATCAACAATTATGTTCAAAACTAGATCACTGCATCCAACAGCTCCACAGAAGAAGCAGGGCCTCCCTCTGGGCAATCCCTCTATGACAAGCTGGAAAATCTGTTCTTTATTGAACACGAAATAAATCATTTGTTCGAAGTCCCTCCAAACTTTTATAGACATACAGAGGCAGATGAAACAGTGGTAAAAATGAGGAGGCATCAGCTACCCCCAGCTGATTGGTGGCAAGCAATGTTGGAAATTTTGCCTAGATAATTCCACTTTGCTTTTTGCCTTTTTTTGGAGAAAAATCAAAGTTTACAGGTCAGCAAACAGGTCAGCAGGCAGATCAGCATACAGGTACAGCAAGTGGCCGTACAGGTGACTTAGCAATGCACCCAGACAGCAGGCTAAATTAACGCAGAGTTAAAGGCACAGCTACAGCCTACTTTCCAGAGCCATAAAGTCAAATCTGTCTGACAGAAAAATATCGGCGACCTCAGCATTAAAAGCTATATTTATGTTGTCATTTACTTTTTGTAAGAGAGTTGGTGGTGCAATTTATTGCACAATAACTCTCTACTGAGATATTTTATACCCTATTTTGTATATATATCCCCTCAGATAACGCATTGAGGATCGGTTGTAGTGTAATTATTTCTGAAGAGCTCTGTTGTATTCTAAAGACTTTTTGATAATAAAAATTGCTGATGGAGATTTCTGGTTCCAACGTTGTCTGAAGATGGATATGTGAAGCTCTGTTTTGTTGCAGAATTCCTATGTCATTTGCTGAATCAATAAGTTTCTCTTAATTGTGTATGTGTTTCCTGTGTATTCCATAACTCTTATGTTTTCATAATCTTAGTAAGTAGAGAAAAAGAATAGCCTAGGATTTATTTCAAACACACTATGCTCAATCTCTATTTCTAAATATGTTTTCTTCTGGATTAGCCATAGATATGAATTCTTAATTGCTCATGTCTGAACTTTTCCTGTCATGCTGAATATTGTTTAAGAATTCTTAACTGCTCTTAAGCAATAACTTCATGTTTCTTCAGTTAGCATAGTGAAAGATTCTTAACTGCCTTTCACTCACTAATTCCATAATTTCATCAACAAACCTGATAAATTGTTTCACATATGCCTAAATTGCTCTGCAGCAACACTCTGTTTTCTTAAATCCACTTTCACAAGCACAAATATCTCAACTCCATTGCCCAATGGAACAAAATGTCCTGTAATCTGTATCTGAGTTCTATCTGAATTCACCAACCCACCAAATTCAAACAAACAGTGCCCCATAACTAGCCTAAAACATTCATCAACAAAGCTAAACTATAAAGAGAGATCCCTCTCTAGTCGCAGGTAGGCTAGGACCTGTAGCCAAAAGATTGGTCAGTGGTTACCTCGGTCGTATTCCCTTTAGGAAGCAGGGAACAACCTGAGTGATAACATCAATGGCGACTCCGCTGGGGAACTTTATGTCAAAATACCAAGTGAAAGGAAATAAGCTTCCTATTTAAAAGTCCTATCACAGGATACTAAGGAAGGAAAGCTCAAAAGCTAGCTCCAAAGAAGAAATCTCGTTACACTAGGTCCAATCCTGACCCTAATCCCCCAACTATCTTTGAAAACCCCAATTTAATCCCCAAAAGCTTAAGAAAACAAGAGCAGCTAAGGGAGCTCTCAGATTCAGATACAGAGCCAAATCAACAGAGCTATATTCCCACTCCTGTCAAAGCATCAGTTCATCCTCACCCTTCCCCAGCTTATCCTAGCTCTTCATCCACCTCCCAAGGTAGTTTCCCCACTCCCCCATCCTCAACACACCTCACTCTTGTTATCGCTATTGTCCCAGTTGTCCCACTCCTTCTTCCTGCCCCTTTTATCCCTGCAAATATGGCTAGATATGCTCCTTTAGTCCTGCCTGCAAATCCAGGGGCAATGCCCCAAGTCTATCAAGGGAAAATCACTTACTTTGATGGAACTGGCACTTACACTGCCCAGCAACACACTAAGAGGATGCAAGACTATTTTGAGAACTATGAGATAGATGATGAAGATGTTAGAATGAAACTTTTTGTGTAAAGTTTGACAGAGGATGTAAGGAATTGGTTCAAGTCTTTGGCTGCAAACTCTATAAACAATCCTGATGCCTTATACCTAAGTTTTTTAAACAGGTGGAAAAAGAAGAAAGACCCCCTTCACATACTGACAGAGTATGATAATTTGAAAAGGGGCCCACAAGAGACAGTTCAAGACTATTGTGCTAGGTTCAACAATGTATATAATGCTATCCCTCAAAACTTGAGACCTCCTCCTGATCTAGCCTTGATCAAATTTCCTGATGGATTTGACCCAGACATGGCATATCAATTAAGAGAAAGAGCACCTCCAAGTTTTGCAGACATGCAGAATATAGCTGTAAGTGTAGAGGCAAACCTGATTGCCAAGTTAACCAGAGCAAAAAATGAGAGAAGAATAACTTTCAAAGAGGAACCCTCAACCTTTGACCAAAAACTAGATGCAATCATGAAGGGTATGGAAAGGTTGGGAGATAGGGTTGAGACAATGGAAAGAAAGTCCTCCTGGGAAGGACAAACAAGCAACACAACTAGGAATCCCAATTTTAGGAAAAACCAAAATCCAAATGCTGGGAGAACTAGTCCTGATCAGAACATCAGACCTCCATTTCAAGAAAATTATGCAGAGGCCTCAAAGACTAGTGAACAAATAGAAGATCCCCACATGAATTTAATGGTTCTGGACAGTGAAGAACAAGTATTCTTAACACAAGATGATCAGCAGGCCCAAGACTACCAACAATTCCAAGCAAAATATGGTGAGTCATTTGATTTTAGAGAAGGGTATGACACAACAGTCTATGAAGTACACAAACAATACAAGCTAAGGAGTAGAACCATAGATATGCCTGAGAATACCGAACAGACACACACCAAACTGCCCAAGAAAACTAGTGATAAAGCTGCCTTAACAGAATCCTCAGATAAGAAACCCCACAAAGAGGTTACAGTGGAAGATGTATATGATATACAGCCCCCAGTAAATCCTACACCCACACCACCTATTCCAACAGAAATTTTGGGTAAACCTCTAGAAAATAGAGCCAACCCAAACATATCCCAAAACAACATGCCTAATCAGGACATGCTCACCCAAAATTCAGCAGAAAAGGAAAAATTTGTTGCTCATAATGTAAAAGTTCATATGGGAAAACCCTTCAATCTTGAAATAGAAATTGGCAAACTGAAAATTGCAATCCCTCTGTTTGAATAGCCAAACATGAGGTCTTCAGACAACAAATCAATAGATCATTGCAAGTACCAGAAAATAGGGATGCAGTCAACATTCTGGATGACCAACCAGAACTGATTTTTGGCTCGAAGTCAATGGAAATCAGGGGATGGAGGGAACTCTCCATTCTATTTAAGCCTAAACATTCATGACAAAGTATTACACAATGCCATGTTTGACTCAGGGGCCTCTCATAACCTAATGCCTAAATCAGTAATGGAAAAAATTGGACTAGACATCACCAGACCCTACAAAGATTGATTTTCATTTGATTCCAGCCAGGTAAGATGTTTAGGCCTGATTAAAGACCTCTGTGTATCCCTGATCCAATATCCAGCTAAAATAATTCTAATGGATGTAGTAGTGGCTGAAATTCCACCTAAATATGGTATGCTCCTATCAAGATCTTGGGGTGCCAAACTCCAAGGATCTTTGTAGCTAGACATGTCATATGCCACAATTTTGGTCTTTGGCCAGCCAAAGAGACTGTACAGAGAGACACTCATGAAATATGTGGTCAGAAGCTAGGATAAGCCCCAAAATTTCCCAATCTACTCTATCCATTCAGATATGGACTCCTTCATACTATACAATGCTGATATATGCCCCAAAACTGAGCTCAAGCTCCTAGAAATGAAGGAAACCAGGCATATGAATGAACAATCCACTTTTGCAGAACAAAAGGTCACTAATCTCATTAAAACAACAGACTCTGCTGACATATCAGAAGAATCACCAAGACCAGACTTGCCCACTGAACAGGTCTGTAAATCAATTGAAAGCAATACTGACCAAGAAACCTTGTGGTATTTAGAATTTTATGGGTCAGTAAATAAGCTTGGAGCAAGAGCAGGGTTATGGATACACAATACTCAAAATGACCATGCTCTAGGTCATGCCTATAGGCTTAACTTTAGATGCACAAATAACATGGCAGAATATGAAGCCCTCCTACTAGGTCTCAAACTGATAAAGAATCTAGGAGTGACCAAAGTCTCCATATTGGGGGATTCAGACCTCATTATCCAACAGATAAAGGGAAACTTTGCTACAAATGATCCCAGGCTGAGGTCTTATAGGTTGGCAGTAACAGACTTGCTCAACAACTTCCTAGAATATCAGCTCACCAAAATACCTAGGAACCACAACGTGCATGCTCACAGTCTGGCAACCTTTGCAAGTACCTGTAAGCTTCCTTTTGGGCCTAACCACCAATTCACTGCTGAGATCAAACACAGGCCCTATGTTCTAGACAATGTAAATAATTGGCAAGTATTTGAGAATGACACTCAGATAAATAATTTTTTAATCATGAAGGAGGAATTCTCAAACTTAAACATTGACACAAGCACTAAGGAGGATCAAAACCAAAAGGATGAACTAAACACCAGTATATCAGCTGAAACAGCAGATAGGATATTGCATCCTACAACCTTTGACCTTGCCAATTTGCAAAAACTAAAGATAACAGATCTTGATGAAATTAATGAGGAAGAAACAGAAGTAATTCAGTTAAAAGACAATTTCTTGCCTACAGGTCTTGCTCCTTTAGAAGACATCTTTGATTCAAATGATCTCCCTAAAAAACCAAAGATGCAACCCATCAATGCAGAAATAGAGTAGTGTAACATTGGGACCATTGAAAATCCCAAAATGATCAAGCGCTCTAGAACCTTACCTCCTGATAAGAAATTAGAATATATCAAACTGTTCAAAAAGTTCCAAGATGTGTTTGCCTGGAGCTATGAGGACCTTAAGTCCTATGATACTACAGTTATCCAGCACACAATACCCCTGAAAGAAAACCAAAAACCCTTTAAGAAGAAGCTGAGAAGAGTCAATCCAGTACTTCTGCCCCTAATAGAAAAAGAAGTAAAACGAATGTATGAAGCTGGCATAATTTCTCCCATAAGGTTTTCTGAATGGATTTCCAACCTTGTACCTACAAGAAAGAAAACTGGGGAGATAAGACTTTGTGTGGATCTGAGGAATTTAAACAAAGTCTCTCTCAAAGACCACTACCCCTTACCAAAAATGGATCACATCTTACAAAGGGTAGTGGGAGCTTCAAGGATTTCATTACTGGATGGCTTCTCAGGATTCAATCAAATCTTAGTCCACCCAGATGACCAAGATAAAACTGCTTTCACCACACCTTGGGGAACTTTCAAATATGACAAAATGCCTTTTGGACTCAAGAATGCTAGAGCCACATTTCAAAGGGCAATGGATATAGCCTTTGCCAAAGAAATCCATGATTTCCTAGTCATATACCTTGATGACCTAACAACCTTCTTAAAATCAGATCAAGAGCATTTAAAACACCTCAGACAAGTGTTCTTAATTTGCAGAAAGTATGGCATTTCTTGAAACCCGAAGAAATCACTATTTGGCCTGGAAGAAGGCAAACTCCTTGGTCACATAATTTCAAAAGATGGCATAAGAATTGACCCTGATAGGATTCAGGTTATCCTGCAAGTCCCCCATCCAAGAAACATCAAGGAATTACAAGCATTTTTGGGGAAAATTAATTTCCTAAGAAGATTTATTCCTAACTTAGCTGAGCTGATAAGATTGTTGAACAATATGCTCAAGAAATATGCCAAGGTAAAATGGACAACTAAGGATAAACAAGCCTTTGAAGAAATCAAGATAGCCCTGACAAAAACACTTGTGCTTACAAGCCCTAGTTTTGATAGAGACTTTATAATCTTCTCCTTTGCCTCTGAAAACACAATTGTTGTTGTCCTACTGCAAAAGGATGACTTGGGATGTGAAAAACCTCTTGCCTTTTTCAGTAGAGCCCTTAGGGATTCCCCACTCAAGTACAAAATCATGGAAAAGCAAGCATATGCCCTGGTAAAAGCCATAAAGGACTTCAGAGTTTACATCCTATACTCTCACATAATTGCATATGTGCCCAATGCAGTAGTAAAAGATATCATAACCCAAGAGGGAATGGAAGGCAAGAGGGGCAAATGGATTGCTAATATTCTGGAATATGATATAGAAATCAAACCAACAAAACTTATAAAAGGACAAGGGCTAGCCAAACTAATGACTGAGACTAACTTTGAAGCCCTTGACATAAATGAACTGGATAATGAACAGGAGATGGTGACTCCACAGATCAATCAAGCCTTTCTAGAATCACCTTGGTATGCTGACATATGTTTTGTATTATTAAACCTGCAAGATCCTCCAGGGTTATCTAGAACCAAGAACAGATTTCTAAAACTTAAGGCTGCAAAATTTTGTATCATAGACAATGTTTTATTTTGGAAAAATCATGAAGGTGTCCTGCTCAACTGCCTAACTTTAGATGAAGCCGATAAGGTCCTTAGAGAATTTCATGCAAGAGATTGTGGAGGGCACCTGTATTGGAAATCCAAAGCTGACAAAATCCTGAGGGCTGGATTTTATTGGCCCTCCCTGTTTACTAATTCAAAAAAGTTTGTAATGTCATGTCATAAATGTCAGATCTTTGAAGGGAAGAAGAAGTTACTTCCCTTGCCCCTCAAGCCCATTTCAACTGAAAAACCATTTCAACAATGGGGATTAGATTTCATTGCAGAAATTCACCCTTCATCCTCAGGCCAACATAAATGGATCTTGACAGCTACTGATTACTTCACCAAGTGGATAGAGGCTATACCTTGTAGACAAGCAAATGATTTAATTATCATACAATTCCTAGAAACCAATATCTTGTCCAGATTTGGCTGCCGAGAGAAAATCATAACAGATAATGCAGCTACCTTTAAATCCAAGAAAATGATCAGCTTCTGTCACAAATATCATATCACGCTAGGTCACTCAACAGCCTACTACCCACAAGGAAATGGCCTAGTTGAGTCCTCCAATAAAAGCCTAATCAACATCATTAAAAAGGTCTTGGAGGAGAACAAAAAGAATTGGCATAAAAAGTTGGTAAATGCACTATGGGCAGATAGGTTGACCACAAAAAGATATATTGGTACTAGCCCATATGAGTTGGTATATGGCCTGGAAGCTATGTTCCCATCATCCCTTGGGATCCCTGTGATCAAATTGCTGCAGGAAATACAGGCTGAACCCAATGATATCCGGAGAAGGATCAATCAAACAATTCACTTACAACAAACAAGGGAAGAAGTCTATCATAGAACCCAGGTTCTACAAGAAAAGCTTAAAAAGGTTTTTGACAAAAGAACAAAGGCTGAGGACTTTTTCATAGGCAATAAAGTATTGAAATGGGACTCTAGAAGGGAAGACAAAGGAAAGCATGGCAAGTTTGACTTTCTATGGAAAGGACCATTTGTAATTCAAGCTGTGCAAGGTAACAACACCTTCTTTCTCAAAAGTCTAGATGAGTCAAACAATGATGAAGGCCCAGTGAATGGGAGAATGCTCAAGCATTACTATGATACATGAGCATAGGTTAGCCCCATATTGTACATAAATGTCTATATTTTTAAGCATTTTCCTTTTTACAGTAGATATATAGAAAAGAAACCACAGCAGATTTTGAAGAATGATCATCAAAACCATATCAAAATGATATAGATACTTGAGAAAGCTCAAATAAACAAAAGTGAGCAAGGTCTTCAAAACAGAAAACCAATGATAGGCAGTGATATAGGCTAGCAAGTCATGAAATATGTATTCTTTCTCTAAAGAGGTCATGGGACACTGCATACCATCTCACTGGCTGCAGATCAAAGGTAGCAATACTAGAGAAAATTCACTACAGTAAGAGGAAGAAAATAAGGCCATCTGACCTGCTGTTCTTGGCTTTCCACCAGGAGAAGCCATCCCTAAGTGGAGCCACTGTTAGGTTCCTATACCAATAGGTTTCATCTTTCATGATTGACAGTGGAAGGGCTAAATATGTTCATCATTGCAGGATGAAAAGGTTCCATATTTTGTATACATACTACAAAAATTAAAAAATGAAAAGAGGGTATGCCTTAAAAGAATAATCAAAAGGCAAGAAAATCAAGTGGTCAAGAGAAAAGTTAAAATGAACCCCAAACTAAAGACTAGGAAAGTGGCCAGTCAAAATGCCACTACTATCTTTTGGGCAATATCAGGCTCTGCAAATACTGCTGCTAATCACACTTGATGGATGGCCCAACAATCTAAACTAGACCATGCCATGGTTAAATTGCTTGCTGCAGAATAGAGAATGTTCCCTGACCAAACAGCTCAAGCTTGGCAGATGACTAGCTAGGTAGAGAAATAAAGGTGCCCAACTGCTTAATCTGGGGCCTTGGAAGAAATAAGGGTAGGTTTTAGATAGGAGGGAAGTCAAAAGAAAAAGAGGACAATCAGGGTCTGCTAATTCAAGTGCACCCAATTTAAATGAAGAAAAAATGTTAGGATTACTAGGATGGGTAAGTAGTGCAAGGCTGCAGAAATGAAGGGCCATCACCAATTGGCTTACTAAGTGCAGAAACTTATGCCACTCAGGGTATTGGCATCAAAAGCAGAGAGTGGAGGACAAGCATTAGAAGCATGTCTAATTTCCCCTATTTTCCCCCAAGCTTCATTTTACTAACACCCCCAAGGGCCTTGAGATCTGCTCAAGTGTCCAGTTACACTTCATTTCATGACAAACTACTGGATCAAACCATGAAGTTCAGACATGAAAAGAAGCCACATTTTTGTGTAAAACATCTTTTTCATCTTTTCATTTATCCTCAAAATCCTAAGTTAAGTTTTACCTATTAGAACTTAGCTTTACCCCTTCATTCACCTCACAAAGCCATATTAACCACTAATGTACTATTTAGCTCCCTAATTCTCCCCTTCCCCTAATCCTATTAGAATCTATGGGAAATTTCCCAAAATATATCTATAAATATCCTCCCCCTAGCATTATAGCTAATAACCCTTCCCTGGGGAAATATCAACCTATCTGGGGTTGGCATTAACCCCTTTCTTCCTAAACTATGGCTTCTTTCCAAAAAGCTATGGTTAAAACCCAAAAATCTGCAGCCCTGACCCTCATTTACCCATGTACCCCTTTCTTCTGCCCTAAACTCATTTTATTATGAAGTTTTAAATAAAAACATTTAAATAAAATGTGTTTAAACCTGAAAAACCCAAAATCCTAAAGTTCTACCCCCCCCCCGCGCACAATTTAATTAAAACCCATTTTAATATTTGGGCGGGTCCCCCTTTGCATTAACGCAGCGTCACATCTGCTTTACCGCTCGCCACAAGATCTGCCGCCCCGCCCATCCAACGGTGGGCGGTCAATCCTGCACACAACCCGCCCGACCTTTTGCGTCCGGGGGATGGGCGGTATTGCCGCCGTACCCCTGCCACGCGTCAGGTACCCGCGGTGTTCGCTGCCCCCCCCTCCAAACCGCTTACCGCCCTAAGCCCTTCCAGGGAGACCTCTTACCACCTTCCCCCCGCGCTGACGTCACACCCCTGTCAGCGTGACGTCACCTAGCCTTGCCGCCACCAAGCCTCCATGTTGCACCCTGCCACCATGTCACCCTGTCCACCCTGCCACCGTGTCACTGCCACCTGGGCACCCACGTCAGCTGCCACATCACCCATCCATACCTGGGCCCATGATGACGTCAGCATGACATCATCATCAAAAAGGCACCAATATGCCAAAAATGCATAAAAAAGCGAGAATTAACCGTTATTTCGCATTGTTTTTTACGATTTCTGGAGCTCCTCTGCATGCAAAAATCAACGTAAAACGGTCAAAAATCAAAAGCCACCCACCAAAGTTGCTGCCACCTCCATTATCAACCCAAGTACCTGCAATTCCTGCAATTCGACCAGTGCAAACGACTCCCATGCCATAAAAACTAGGTATTTGCCGCAGGCATCCTCTTTTACCCATTGTTTTCCTTTGCTATCCTGTTTTCCTGCACAAAAACTCTGTCAAAAGCTCCACATTGATAAATTCACCATTGAAATCTACTTAAGAAGCCAGTAAAACCCCTGCGCGACAAAAAAGCTGGAAGAAACCCGTGCCCCTCTGTAAAATTCACAATTTCACCACAAAAAACCGCTGAAGGAGCCAAGCTACCGGCTAGAAAAATAATTTAGCAGCTCCCTCACCCCTGCCAAAGGAATTCCGTGCAAGTAACCAGCTAATTAGCTCAACACACTCTGCTTCTCCAAAACAGAGTGCCCCACAGATTCATTAAGCATATAACAGCCTCCTTGCACTGCCAAACTGCTCATTGCAAACAGAGATCAGCAAGCATTCCTCAGCATTCACATCAAGCTTGAAATACAGTAAAAATCCAGCTAAAACCAGACAATGGCCACTCCAGCTGCTCTGGATGTAGTTCCTATAAATCCACCTAATAGAGAACTAGAAGCTATGCCACTGGTGGACAGTGATTCCCTCATTACAGACTTTGTGGCAGAGAGAAATCACTTGCAAACATACTGTCAGCTAAGAAACAGTCACTTGGACAACAGTGACCTGTATGGCATCTGGCAATCCAATCTGCCCACCTACTTCCTGCCTTCTGTGAACATTTTCCCTGAAGTTATCCACCTCTGTGCAGAAAACTATGACCAGAAACTCAGGGCTATGAAGTCTCCATCTGGGAGCATCCTCTTTTATATAACTCCAGATTCCATAAACCAGATGCTGAACTACAAGAAGACCCAGCTGTTGTACCCCTTCTCCATGAACTACTTGCTAGATGAGGGCTCCAAGCTCTCTAGCACAGACATTGCTGCAATAGCCAGGAAATTCCTGAAGGCATATTGCCAACCTTCTGGGCCACCTCCTTTTTCTTATGAAGATTTCAATGAGGTTGGCAAGCTGCTGGTAGATATGCTAACCTCTGTGATGGGGTTCACTACAAATAAGCATGTTGATCTAACTGTGCTGGTCATGCTCTCTGCATACAGCCTTGTGAAGCCCCCTACTATGAAGTACAATTATGCCAAGTATATTGCCAATAAGATACATGATCAATTATCAAGACTGAAGAGGGACGCAATATTCAAGTATTCCTCATACATCTATCACCTATTCTTATACTATCAAACAGATTGCTTCCAGTGCCCAATCAAGAAGCTAGACTCACAGGGGGAGAGGAGGTCTGTTATCTTCTGGTCTTCACTCTTCCACCAAGTCCAGAATTCCCCCTACTCATACTGTGAATTCATTGATCAGTTTGTGTATCCAGTCACATGCCTCTTAAAGAGGACCCCTCCTATCAGATTGTCCAAGGATATGCAGAAAATATTGCAGCTATCCAAGAGTGACAAGATAGGTGATTGGTACTTGTACCAAAATCACACAGTCATCAGAATTTATGGGTGTGAGCTCTGTCCCTACAGGCTCCCAAAATATGTGCCCATGAGGCTATTTGCCCTGGAATACTACAAACAGCTTATAAACTCTGATCTGACACATTTTCACAGTGCCAAGAAGAAATCCAACCTAAAGTTCAGAGACCACCTAGGCCCATTTGTCATGAACAAGAAAGATGGTTGGAAAGAAGCTAATTAATACTAGGGCAACAGCTCAAACTCAAAAGAAGCTTCTGGTGGGTCCCTTACGACCCTGAAGGTTTCATCAGTGCCAGGAGGGTCAAATATAGGCTGCTAGCTTATAAGCATTGCCCAATCCCACAAATACAACACTTTGCCAATCAAGATGAATGGGTACCTAAATCAATAGTAGAGGAATTGACTCAGGAAGAAATAATGGAGCGGACTGTAAAGGACTTGGAAAAAACTCTTGACTTAGATTCTTGTCAACAGGTCTTGTTCAAGCAACCAGTCCAAGCAGGAGAAGGCACTCCTACTGCTCCAGCTCTACAGGACACCCAGCAAGCTCTAGCAACAACAACTACAGCAAAGGGAAAGGAGAAAATGGATGAACAGCAAGAGGTAGAGATAGGGCAGCCCAGCTCATCAAAGGATCAGCAATCAGAGCAAGCCCCTCCACAGCAAACTGAACAACCTCAAATCCAAGTTTTGCAGACTCCACTCAATGATGAGAGAGGAAAAAAGAGAGACAGAGAGGAGATAACACCTCCAACAGGGTCATCACAGAAACCAGAGGCCAAGAGGCCTAGAATAGACCCTGAAACAGAAGAAGGAGACATAAGTGAAGAATGGGCAGAAAGCCACAGCAGAGAAAGGCAAACAAGCCAACAGACTGCCACTAGCTCATTTAAGCTAGAACAGGCCCAACAGCATACCACAGAGGTGTCCTCCTCAAGACAACAGGGCAAGAAACCAGCTGCAGTCAAAGAAGGCTTCATAGAGATCAAGGCACAGAATGAATTGATAAGAGTGCAGCTCTATGAGCAATTCCTGAAGACAACTCCAGCCAAGAAACAAAGGCTGATGGCTGCCTATGATCTGAAGGAAGAAAAGATGATCTTCACCCATATTAAGCCTAAGGTCCCACATCCAAAGACTCCAGCAGATTACTACAGAACAAACCTGGAGGTCTTCTCCAAAGACATATACCCCATGGATCAGATTGAGCTGCACAAACAGATTGGGGAAATGGTGTATGCAACGCTTGCTGACAGGGCAATGCTGGCCCATCAGCTAAAGGAAGCCCTAAAGAACACAAACAGGCAGCTTGATTTTGGAAGATTGTCTTCCTCTGCAAAAGACAATAGAATAAAGACTCTGGAGGACATAATAGTTGATTTGGGACATGACCCAAAAGATCCAAAGGGCGTTAGAGCCCTTATGAAGAAGAAAGAGGATGATATTGTTGCACTGAGAAGGCAGGAAAAATTGCCTCCTACCATTCACCCTCAAACAACAGAACTTGCACAAGAGAAGCAAGTAGATGATGCTATGGAGCTACTTCTGGTTATGAACCAAAGAATATTACAGATGGAGGCAGAATTAGAAAAAGCACTGCAGGACAAGCAAGGGGAATCAGCCTCCCAGCCCCCTCAAACATCAACAAATCTTGAACCTACCCCTCCAACACAAGCAGCAGCAGCCCCTTCTGCTATTCCAGCACCCACCACAGCTACATCAGCAATAGGAGCAACAGTAGAAGCAACAGCAGCAGCAGAATCCAACATGGGCATGGAGGAGTTGATGAAAGTTGTTAAAGAGCTTGAAACTCAGGTAACTAAAATAAATGTTGCCAAGGAAAAATTGGCCAAGCTGGAGACCAGTTATGACAAATCAAAGATGACAGTGGTAGAAAAACAAAGAGAAATAAAGGCCTTAGAGGCCAAAGTAAAAAATATGGAAAATGAATTGCTGCTAGGTAAAACCCTAGCAGAAATAAAGAAGATTATTTGGGCCAAAATTGGCCAATCTATACAGGACCAATGGAGGTCCATTCAGGTAATTTTTGAGCAGGTTGAGCTGATAGATGTAGCTCATGTGGAAATACAGAGAGCCAGGACAGCCCTGGGAATAATGCCCGAGCAGGCCACCAGAATGATTCATTTCCTTAATAACTGCACTAGAGAGGAACTAGCAGCTCTAGAAATAAGCAGCAGAACAGACACAATCCTCACAGTCAAAAAGGTACTGACCTTGAGGAATTTTACTCAAACTTTGGAGACGAAATTTCAAGAGATGAAGGCAGAGATAGATGAATTTAGAGCCAAAATGACTATACTACAGGACAAAGGACTGCCAAGCCTAGTGACTGGCACAGGACAACTGCTGTCATATAATCAGTATATGACAAGGATCAAAAATTATGTTGAAAACCAGATAACAGCATCCAGCAGCTCCACAGAAGAAGCAGGGCCTCCCTCTGGGCAGTCTCTCTATGACAAGCTGGAAAATCTGTTCTTTATTGAACATGAAATAAATCATCTGTTCGAAGTCCCTCCAAACTTTTACAGACATACAGAGGCAGATGAAACACTAGTAAAAATGAAGAGGCATCACCTACCTCCAGCTGATTGGTGGCAAGCAATGCTGGAGATTTTGCCCAGATAAATTCCACTTTGCTTTTGCCTTTTTTGAGAAAAATCAAAGTTTACAGATCAGCAGACAGGTCAACAGGTAGATTAGCACACAGGTACAGCAAGCAGCCGTACAAACGACTCAGCAATGCACCCAGACAGTAGGCTCAATTAACTCAAAGTTAAAAGCACAACTACAGCCTACTTTCCAGAGCCATAAAGTCAAATATGTCTGACAGGAAAATATCAGCTGTCTCAGCATTAAATGCTATATTTATGGTTTCATTTACTTTTTGTTAGAGAGTTGGTGGTGCAATTTATTGCACAATAACTCTCTACTGAGATATTTTGTACCCTATTTTGTATATATATCCCCTCAGACAACGCATTAAGGGTCGGTTGTAGTGTAATTCTTTCTGAAGAGCTCTATTGTATTCTGGAGACAATTTTGATAATACAAATTGCTGATGGAGATTTCTGGTTCTTATGCTGTTTGAAGATGGATATGAAAAGCTCTGTTTAGCTGCAGAATTCCTGTGTCATTTGCTGGATCAATAAGTTTTTCTTAACTGTGTATGTGTTTTCTGTGTATTCCATAACTCCTATGTTTTCATAATCTTAGTAAGCAGAGAAAAAGAATAGCCTAGGATTTGTTTTAAACACCCTAAGCTCAATCTCTACTTCTAAATATGTTTTCTTCTGGATTAGCCATAGATATGAATTCTTAATTGCTCATGTCTGAACTAATCCTGTCATGGTGAATACTGTTTAAGAATTCTTAACTGCTCTTAAGCAATACCTTCATGTTTCTTCATTTAGCATAGTGAAAGATTCTTAACTGCCGTTCACTCACTAATTCCATAATTTCATCAACAAATCTGATAAATTGTTTCACATATGCCTAACTTGCTCTGCAGCAACACTCTGTCTTCATAAATCCTCTTTCAGTAGCACAAAGACCTCAACTCCATTGCCCAATGGAACAAACTGTCCTATAATCTGTATCTCAGTTCTATCTGAATTCACCAACCCACCAAAATCCAAATTCAAAACAGTACACCATAACTAGCCTAAAAGCATTCATCAACAAAGCTAAACTATAAAGAGAGAGCCGTCTCTGGTTGCAGGTAGGCTAGAACCTGTGGCTAAAAGATTGGTCAGTGGTTACCTCGGCCGTATTCCCTTCAGCAAGCAGGGAACAACCTGAGCGATAACAGCAGCGGCACCAAAAATGTTAGTCCTTACAATCTCCTAGGCCGAAAAGGAAATCGACAAGGGTAACCTCAAACCACTGCAGCTCAGTAGCTAGCCCTACTGAGCATGAGAGAGATCTCTCTAAGTCTCTTATCAGTGATATGAATTTGAAGCAAATTAATTTTAGACTAGATATGTGTATTTTTTTGTGAAAATTTTTGTTTTTTAAGGATTTGTTGAACTTAGGGTTTGGAGCCACAAGTAGGTCTAGGCTATGGGAATACAGGAGCAAACATAAGAAGGAGCCAGATGTCATAAGCCATGGTGTAATTTGAGTTTTTTTTAGTGTATTATAGACGATATAATGTGGAAGAAACTAATGAGCATAAATCAACATGATTTCATTAGCTTAGGAAGACAAAACACATAACTATGAAAACTAGATAACAGAGCTTGAAAAACAAGAATTCTGAGTATTTTATCACAAGGAATTCATAGAAAGAAGAGATATAATGTAGATAAAGATGTTTATACCATGAGAAAACAAAAATAATGAAGTACAAGCACCATGAACTCATTGGGCTAGAGTTCCTTGAAAATAGCTGCAACCTGTATCTGTATTAGCTGAAAGATGATTACAATGCAAGCCTCCTTGACAAAAATTGCAACACCTTCTTCTCCTGAGGAGAAATGATACATATAGACTCTCCTATACCACTTTCCCACCTTCAAGTGTTGAATTCCTTGGTGGAGGAACTAACTCCAAGATTCTCTCAACCAACAGGTGAGAGTGAGAAGGTGAAAATCAAACACTTCATGAAGAGTTCATTTAGGAGTTTGCTTCTTTTATGAGGCCTAATAAACATCAAAAACAACCTATGATATACGTTTATTCATGCCTACATCACCTATCCTTGTAACTTGTGCCATTACATAGAAAATCTTGACTTTGACCAAGTCAGACTAGAAACTAGAAATTTTACACAATGAAATTTTACAAATAAAAACATAGAAAGTGCAGAAGCGCAGCGCCGACTTTGAGTTGATGTTTAGGTGCCTTCCAGGGGTCACAATGCAAATATGAGAGAATGGTCAACTATCCCTTCAAGTCTGGTTTCCATAACAATTTTAATTTTTGAATTTGGAGCATGGGAAGACCTTCAAAAATCCATTCTCCCAAGGTCACTCCAGAAGAGCAGCGCCTGTCAAAAAATGGTCCAAAATGCTAGTTTTTCATCAATTTTTTGCATTTTTCTCCAAAACTAAGCCACCTCTGCAAAATCTAGGAGAATGGTTTTTTAGAGGATGTCAAGACCTTTCCAAAAATTTATACCTTTCCTCAAATGGAGGCCCGAGGAAAAAGCGCAACGCCAAGGCGTTGCACTTCTGGAGCAGCGGAATTTCTGAACTTAGACCAAAATTTCTCAAAAAACTCAAAATGCTCAGAATTTGCTCAAAATTGGAGGGAAGGTGTAAAAATAAGTTTTCTATAGCTTCATGGATGCTTTAGCAAGCATCTCCAAGTTTTCCTCATCCTTTTGGTCTTTTTTGGCCTCCTTGAGCTTGTTTTCAAGTTGTTTTACCTCAACATTAGCTATCATGTTTTGAGCTTGATAGTGATGTGCCATGTGTCTGAGCAATTGATTTTCTCTTTCTTCCTTCTCAAGGAGATTCTCCAAGTGTTCATTCACCCTATTAAGCCAATATTCCTTGTCTTGATGAACCTCTAGGGCGATCCTATCTTCTAGGTCAAGATCCTCATTAAGCAAAATTTGTTGTTGTTCCTCTTGCAAAGCTTTCTTGAGGCCTCTTGTTCTTGGAATTTTCCTTTTTCCTCTCCCCTTTTATGCTTCAGGCTCACTTGATTTCATGATCTCCTTACATTTGTCGACTTGCTGCAATAACCTGGCATTTTCCTTTCCTAAGATCAACTCTTTTGCTTTGAGTTGTCTGTCTTCTTGTTCAAGGAATGATATGACATATTTTTCTCTTTCCAAATTGATTTCTAGCTCCTTGATTTGATAGTCCTTATCCATGTTTTTTTGTCGCATGTTTGAAGTCTGATCCTCAGACTCTGAATCAACCAGTTCAAACTCATGCTCAACTGTGTCTTTTTCTTTTGTTGTCGGTTCTTGCTTTGTCAATGAAGAAGGCTTGGCCCATTTCTCTCTGTGAGAAAAAAACAAAAGCCTCTAGCCCTTCTTATACACTTTAGTTACCTTAGGTTTGGATATCTGAGTCTTCTCCATTGTTTTTCCAGATGACCCCACCTCCATTTGAATGAAAAATAAATTGTGAGGTATGAATGGAAATGAAGTGATGTGAAGGTGGATTTTGACAAAATGATGGGAGGGGTCTTGAGAAATGTGACAGGAATTTGAAATATGATGAAAATAAGTGGAGAAACAGTGGAAAAATGATTTTCTTGCAGGTGGGAACAACATGGTTTATGATGAGAGTTTCCCAAAAACCTCTAGGAATGAGCTAGGGTTTTGCTTTTTGAGTCTTTAAACTTTGTTTAGAGGTGGGTAAAATGGTCAAAATGGCTCACTAAACATGTATGTAGGTGTAGGATATCATTTTACATGTTTTAGAAATTAAAAATAATGATGGCCATTTTCACCCTAACATTTCCCATGCAAATTTTGCTACAACCCCTAACTTGAAGAATCATTGACATGAGATGAAATTGGGAAAGCAAAAGACAGAGGATGATGGTGTACTTGCTTTTTCCTTAGCTTAGAAGTCAGTAAAATCAATCTTGCAAGTGAAAAATTGAGGTTTGGGATAGTTTTGAAGGATTTCTGGGCACTCTGTCCTGCGCTCAGCGCAGTGTTCCTACACGCAGCGCTAAAGCGCAGTGCAGCGCCATCTTCCAAACCACTTTTTGAGGCCATACTCTGCTCCAAAGTGAGAGGTTGATAGCTCGTTGGGAAAATATTGAAGTCTGATATAAGATGGACACATCAAGAATGTAATTTAGACACTCCATGAGGGAGAAAATTTGATTTTCCCAAGGTCACTCCAAAAATTCAGGGTTTCTCTGACAAGAGCGCAGCACCAACTTGCAGATTACTTTTGGATGCCTTCCACTAATACAAATCACAATCTGAAGGTACCATTGGAAATCTTAGGATGTGTACTACACAATAGAGTCTTCACACACTGACAAAACCTGCTCCAAACCCCTGAAAAACTATGTTGAAGTCAAATTGTCTAGAAGTGAAGCAACACTCCCATAGCAAGTGTATTTGGGGCATTTCTTTCAAATCATAACATCTGTGCATAAACTGAAGGAGGTTTGTGTTCCTTGGACTATAATGGACAAAAACATCTTTCACTTTTGTAAAATTAGTCTCCATTTTGTCAGAAAAATATTTTGAATCAAACATGTCCCTATGAGGAATGATGAGGCGAGGTAGTGTACTGCAACATTGTCTTATTTGAAATAAAACATTACCGTTGCCTTTATTTTTCTTTCCCTAAGATGCTAACTCCATACCTACTTAATCACATGATGGACATGCTTTTGGAAACATATGGTATCGTGATGACACATGGAGTGAAACCCTAGACCATGACCTAAAATGAGGAATTTAACCATTTCATGACCCAAGACACTTAAATGAAGATATGCTACCTCGAAGAAGATAATGACCATGATGAGTGATGAAGACCATGGGTAAGTGAAGGGAGCAGTAGTGACCTAGACACAATAACCAATGACCAAAGTTTTATTTGAAGACTCACTGAAATGACAAAAATTTGACTTAACACCCTAGCAACACCTTGTAAGAGCATATTTGATCACTGGTGATAGGTTGAACTGACTGACACTAACAAAACCCTCACCAATTTCATCATTTCACAAGGAAAATACTCCAAGATTTTTGAGCAAACCCATCCATCTCCCAACTTTGGTTTTGAGTTCTAAAGTGGTCCTAGGCACTCCTTTGCCTCATTCAATCCACCAAACACCTTCCCTAATCTTTCCATCACCTTCAACATCCATCCTTTTGCTCTCGGTTGTATCCTGTAGGTTTTTAGGGAATCCTGTAGGTTTTTAGTACATCCTATAGGTTTTCCTATAGTAGCCTGTTTTGAGTCTGAATTGAGGGAAAACCTCTAGGAAGCCACAGAAGGTCACCTAAGGGTCTTCCAAGCCTTCCAACCATCCACCATCATCTCCAAGCCACCTGCCACATCACCAAAAGAGATTAGCTTTCACACTCTCACATAAAAAAGGCCAAAAAGAGAAACTGATTTATTTTATTCATTTGCATGCATAGCAGTAGACGGTTTGATGGTTTGAATCTGCATGCTTAGGATAGTAGGATTTCATACATGTTAACTTAGCATTCTTTTGAAGAAAAGCCTCTTAGCAGTTAGTTAGAAAATGGTGTGTTTTAGCATTTGATTTCAGTCTCTTTCCTTGTACTTTCTTTCTTGCAATAGGTTAAGGTTCCATTTCAAACATTTCATTCTCTGCAATTAGTTTAGGATTTGACTTCAGTACATGCACTCCATTACATCATGACAGCAAAGGAAGGACACATTTTATG
>APFE030409113.1:20165-36212 GCA_000404065.3 Pinus taeda | reverse complement strand
TTCCAATGCACTCAAAATGAGACAACTAGTTATTTGCACAAGAATTTCCTTTTTCATTCAAACACTCAAATGCTACCAAAACAAACTTTTTCAAAAGAGATTTTTGTATTTTTATAAAAACAATTAAAACTATGATTAAAGCAAATCTTAAGAAAACTAAAATAAATCTTGAGAAAACTATGAACAAAGCAAATCTTAAGATCTACAAACTATAAAAAACTACTTGAAGTAAAAGCTTACAAAACATTTTTGTCTTTTCAAGGATGTTTTACTTGGCAATAAGCAAACCAAGGACTAATTTGTCCAGAATCACAATCAGTCAAAAACAAACAATCTTTTGTTCTTTTTTGTAAAAGTGAAATCCAAACTTTTAACACAAGCTTTTCGAAATTTTGGAAAGAGAAAACGCAAGATGGATTCCTCAACAAGGGTTAATTTTACAAATGGTCAGACTCACAAGAATACAATAAAAACCAGGGTGATCTGAGGCTTCTATGCTTCTAAGCTCTGAGCTACTACACGACCAAAATGAAAATCAAGACTGGCAACCAAAACTTCTAGGACTTTCACCTAAAACCCTAACACCAATGAAATTAGACCAAGGAAAGTTTCTGACAAGTCACAAGTAGGGCTGGGTAGAGGATAACAACATCTAAACCAAAATAAAACTAATTAAAAGAGTAAAATTTAAGTTTTTCAAAAATTTAGCAGGGTTCGCAGGTTCAGAGTTTGCACAGGTGCGTGCCCGCTTTGTGTACAAATTAAAAGTGCGTAGAGGCATGCATTGTGATACAAGAACAGGTTGCGAACTTCTCCTAAAGTTATGAAAAGCCAAAAAAAACCTAGATCCACTAAATCCACCAAATTCCACACACAACAAGCCAAAAACAGAAACAAAAAGGCAAGTTTCTCAGGTCAAAGAAAAAACAAGGAAAACAATCATGTCCCCAGCGGAGTCACCATTTTGTCACGCAGAATGAGTCGAGGTTGTGGACAAGATCGACCTTCCTAGTATCTACTGATATCTAGTAACAAGCAAGCCAATCAAAAACTATCTTTCTCTAAATATGCGAGTAAAATAAAGGCAAACAAGTGTTTTTAGGCCTACCTAGGGTCCAATGCAAGTTTGTGGAAGCCTCGCTCCCTCGCTCCAAATGAGCTTCCTTGAAGTGTAATTCTGCAAACACAAACAAGCAAATGATTAAATAGCACCTGAAAAGCCAATATTATAAAGCATATTCATCATAATGATCAAGGAGATTATGAAACAAACCATAAGACAATTTGTTGAGAAAAATGAATCTGATTATATTAATTCAAATGAAGAAGAACTTTACAACCTGTGCCTTGATGCTGTACAAACTCCTCCCAGGGTCCGACAAGAAGTCTCCTCTACTTTGACAAGTTTTACTCACTTCCCAATGAAACCAAAAGGTATGTGATCTCCCCTTTCAAGTTTAACTAGGAAGTCCCAATTCCATCAGCATTTACCCTCAAAATGTTCAGCTTCTAACCTCTCTAGAAACTGACCCAATGCCTTAATTTATAGTGCAATGGAGGGAAGTTACTAGGTCCTCCTTCAAAGGGATAGCTCCTCCTATCAAGGGATTAGCTCCTTCTCTTTTGGGATTCATGAACCACCTTGGAGCGAACAATCCACGTCAAAATTCTTCTAGAAACATCTAGAATTAACCCAAAATTGAGTTTTTTAGGATAAACTTGCACCTTTTTTACTTTTACAGGGGTACGCACCCACCCCTTTACAGACAGAGCGTGCAGGTATGCAGGTATTATGAACAAAGGGTGCGGGTCCACAGGTAAAAGTAGGAGAAAGTGTGGAACCAGAGTAATATTGATTTTCAAAGTCTTTCTCTCATTTGCAAAGCTTGACATGAAGAGCTAAGGTCTGAGACTTGCTTAGGAGGCTAGTATGAGTAATGATAGACCCATACTGACTGCAAATAATCATGATGACGATATTTTTTTGTAACAATACATAGAGTCCCAAAGGATATTATGGTATATATGAATAGGATTTGGGTCCTGTAAGGTCCATTTCCATCCCATGGAGGTGAAATAAATAGTGAACCATAGGGCATCCATTACATAGGCACTTGTATAAAAAGGAGGAATTACATTTTCTGAAACTATATGCTTGCTCCTAAAATTCAGAATGTGAGTGGCTAAGTTATCAGATAAAATATCTCCCTAGTATAATATATATCCTTTTGAGGTAGTACCAATTAGTGGAGTCCATTGATCCGAGATTTTTTTAGTATTAGGATAAGCAAAGCGTCTACATACCATGGCAATAACTTGACAATAATGACCTGAGCGAGAGAGTCTACTACACATATGCCCTTATCCTCACGCTTATGCTTGTTGGGGTCTATCCTCCATTCTTGGATGGGTTTTGATGCATGATCAATGTTGCTCATGAATTTCTCCACATATTGTTTTTCATATTTGCACTAAGGTGGTGGCAAATGGTACATTGCACTGAAATCATTGCCACTAAAAGATTCGATCACTGTATCATTATTTGTCATGAATTTCCTATCTACAATGTTCAAGTTTTCCACGACCCAGTGAATCATATCTGTATAGGGAAGGATCTTGGGCCAAGCAGCAATTCTGTGTAAAAATGAATTTGTGACATCACTATGGATAATATTAGAATATGGAGTAGAATTCTTAGTTGTAATTGTTCTTTGGGTGACCATAGGTCCTTCATCTTCGAATAGCCGATAGATAGATTCCCGGGAGACACTCCCAACATCTAAAGAACAAACTATGTCAGAAAACAACCCTACCATATCAAGATTTTCAGCTGATGGAGCAGCCGAATACTGTTGAGTAACTGGTTACTTCTTTGCTTTAGCTGCCTTAAACATCTCTTCTGAGTTGTGCTTATCAGGACTGACCTCCCATGTAGAAACACAAGACTGAATGATAATTTCTTTACTAGAAATACCTTAGCGCAAATAAATATTTTTCATAATGATTCCTATCTTAAAGGTAAAATCATGATAAAATCAAGTTGTAATCAATAAGGTTGTTTAGAATTTCGAAAACCATAAATTCGCCACTTTTCGGATATTAAATGAAAAACATGAATACACGTGGGTTCTGCACACATCAACATATTGGAAGAATTTTATCATAGAAATCACCTAGTCACACACTAAAAATTATGTTATTTAAGACTCCCGATATGTCATGTTTAAAGGCATAATGATTAAAAGTGGACACGGGAAGACATATCAGAAGTTTTATATCAGTGAATGGAATATAGGGGATTTAAAGAGTGAACACCCAATTTAAAAAGTTTCGATATGGGTAAAGATGGGAATATTAGAGGTTTGGGATATCATATGGAAGCGACATCGGAGATATTAGATATCGAAAGTGGGAGGCATCGGAAGATTGTGGTATCGGGAGTTTTGGTATAGCATAAGTGTTGATTTCAGGGGTTTGGGATATCTAAAGTTTTTAAATGGCACAGTTGAAAAGTTATGATTTTTGGGAATTCTGGTATGCCAAGTGGCAGTTTGTGGGGTTGACAGTTCTTTAAAGTATTCAATTTTAAAAGGAAGTCCCCACTTAACTTTATGTTTTAGGTATTGAGAATGTTTGATCAGAGAATGATTTTATCGTAACTTTCCTATAAGGAAAATTATGATATCATAATGATTCGATGAAAAATCATTCGATAATGCATTATTTAAATAACAAAAGGCTTATCGGGTTTTTATTAATCATAACATTTGTAAGGTTGGACCTCTGATATGTGGGGTTCTGATAATAGAAACTTTCATGTGAGAGGGTATTTTATTTACAAATTAAAAAATTACCTTATCTTTATTAAAACTGAAGAGTTTTATTAAAATCAAAAAGGGTCCCAATGAGTTATTATATAGCTAAAAGAAAATTAAATGGGGGGTTGTTGAGTACTACAAAAATTGGCGACATATTGGGTGAAACAATTATCTATGTAAAAGTAAATGAAATTTTAGCTACTAAAGGAAAAGTTAGAAAGATGTAATTATTTACAATTTAGATTGATAAATATTACTCTAAATAAAATAACTCATTAATTTGCATTTTTTTCACAACTTGTTATTGATGAAAATCTTCATTATCTTTGCGAGTCATTTAATCAGTTGTAAAGATAAATTAGAGAGCTATAAACACTTAGCATTTTAGATAGACTTATTTTTCACTGATAGAGCCACTGCTACCAGAAGTTGTCCATAGACTCGACAGGGTTACCATTTAACCAAAATCTACTAGTATCCCATCCACTTATAGTAATATTTCTAGAGGCATTAATTTTTATTTTAAATTTTCTTTTGAAGCTTCTTGAAAGATAATGTCCCGGTTTGGTGGCCTGATGATGACACTACCATTCACATGTTATAATGATATTGAACAAGTCAGCTCGTGATGAGACCTCTTGCCTTAAAGTTATACAGACACAAGTCATTATCTCGGTTTGGTGACCAGTCATGATAATGTCAACATCATTATTTTCCCATGATCATGGTAAGTGGGCTCGTGAAGAGACCTCTTATCTTTCAAGTTTTATATATTTTTGAATTACACTCTAAAAAATGTAAAATTAGTGGATGGGGAGGTAAATTCACTCCTTAAGAGTCTAGTCATGGTTGACAATTGAAGTCAAAAGATGCTAAAACTTCACTTTTTAAAAAAAACTTTTCATGACCAATCATAGGACAACAAGATCTTTTAAAGTTTCAAATTATGAAATATTTACAACTTAATGGATATAAAGATTTCAGAGATTGTAATAGATGCAATACTAAACTTCAATGTAATAATTTTCTTTCTAACATTTCTCCTTTAATTATTCAAACTTCATGTAAATTATGAGAAACCCCAATATGAAGTCAAAAGAGTATTACCTAACATCACTCGGGCTAAAGACACTGATATGTACATATTATTTTTTACATATTTACATCATGACAAATATCTTTATGAAAAAAATATTTTTAAAACTAGCCCATTAACGAGAACAGAATCCCTCTTTCCTTGTAAATCTTGAAGGATAAACGTTGATGGGCCTAGTTTCTCAATGATCTAAAATGGGCCTAGCCACAACTTTTGGAATTTTGTGTGTTTTCCTTTTTCTTCATGGCTCGTATCCCATTTCATAACTAAGTCACCGATTTCAAAATTTTTGTTATTAACTAAACCTGCATCAAAAGAGGACTTGACTAATTGCTGGTGGTAGGCATGAACTTGCTTGGCTTTATCTCTCTCTTCCTCTAACTTAAGAATTTGGGACATCCTTAATTGTAAAGCAAAAGAAGGTTTTTCTTCAATAGATTGCACTAGGGTTAGTGAAGGAAGAGCTAGATTAGGAGGTAGGATAAATTCTTTCCCATACACTAAGTGAAAGGGAGAAGTGCCTATAGAGACCTTCGAAGTGATTATGTCAGCCTATAATGCAAAAAATAGAGCTTTTTGCCAAAAAAAGTTTTTTTGGTCAAATGTTCGCTTGATTATCTTGATGGTGTTTTTATTAGCAGATTATGCTAGGCCATTTCCTTGAAGATAATAGTTTGCATAATATTTGAATTATAAACCTCTTTTGAGAAAAAATTCAATTATGGTATTTTCGAAAAAATAAGATGCATTGTAAAACATACGATCATAAGGGAGGCCTGTTACACGAAAAATTGTTACCATGGCTTTCTGTAATCAATATGAGTCTATCACCACTCATGCATACCTCGTTTGCAAGTCTTAAAGCTCAGCTCTGCATATCAAGCTTTGAAAATGAGAGAAAGACCTTATAAATCTCTAAAACTCTGGTTTCGCACTTTCTCTTAGCATTACCTGCAGTGCTGCACCCACTAGTCATGTTCCCTGCGCACCTGACCGCTCTATATCTGCATGTATGGGTGCAAACCCCTGTAAAATTTAAAAAGGCGTGATTTTATTCTTAAAAACTCACTTTGAGTCAATTCTGGAAGCTTCTAGAGGGAATCTTGCGCTGGAAAGTTCGCTCCTTGAGGGCGCATGCATCCCATTCCTTAAGGAGCTAACCCCTTTATGTGAGGAGCTTATCCCCTTGAAGGAGGACTCTATCCCTTCAATGATGGACCTGTAACCTCCTTCCCTTGCACTATAAAATGAAGCTTTGGGCTGGTTACTTGGGAGGTTGAAAGCTTAATATTTTTGAGGGTATATGCTGTTGGAACTTAGTCTTCCTAATTGAGCTTTTGAGAGGAAATATCACATACCTTTTGATGTCATTTGGGAGAGAGTGAGGCTTGTCAAAGTAAAGGAGATTCCTGCCTGGACCCTGGGAAGATCTTGTACAGTATCAAGGCACCAAGGTTGTAAATTTCTTCTTTCTCAAAGTTAATACAATCAAGTTTATTTTTCTCAATAAGTTGTGTTTAATGTTTTATTTCATAGACTCCTTGATCACTATGATGAACATGATTTATTATATTAGCTATGCAGATGTTCTTTGATGTGTGCTTGTTTGTGTTTGCAGGTTATTAAAAGGAAACTCTTTGAAGTTGTTGGAGCAAGGCTGCCACAAACTAGCGTTGGACTTAAGGTAGGGTCTCAAACACCTCTTAGTTTTTATTAATGAATCGAAATATGTTTAGAGAAAAGTAGATTTTCTTGTCCTGCTTGTTGCTAGATATCAATTGATACTAGGGAGATTGGTCTTGTCCGCAAGAATCATTTATCCGCTTAACAAATTGGCGACTCCACTGGGGACGGGATTTGATTGTTTAATTTTCCTTTATCTTTGATTCGAGAAACTTGATCTTTTGTTTCTTCTTTTTACTTGATGTGTGTGGGATTGGGTAGTTTGTTAGTCCTAGATTGATTTTTTATTTTTAGAAATTTTTACGAGGACCGCATGTTCTGTTTAAGTTACAGTGCGGACCTGTCCACACTGTTACTTTACTGCACAGAGCAGTACCGCACTTGGTTTTACTGGGGGCCTGCGAAACCTGTCAAAATTTTTGAAAATCTTGAAATATTTTCGTCCAGTTTAGTTTAGGTTCTTTTTGTTACTTTTATCCTCTACCTAGATCTACATATATCCTGCTAAAAGTCTCTCATAAGTAAGTTCCATTGGTGTTGTGTTTTGGATGAATTTCTAGAAGTTTTTGCATGTTTGGTTCAGTCTTCACTCAGTCTTTGTAGTGACTTGAAGCTTCGAATCCTAAGAGACCTTAGATCACCCTGGAGTCTTTTGTCTTCTTGATAATTCTGGCTGGTTTGTGATATCTTCCTTTGGTGAGAAATCGATTTTGTTTCTCTTTGCAAAAATTTGAATGAACTTGGTCATAAGTTTTGAATTTCATTTTCTTTTTTATAAAAGACATAGCTGGGTGTTTTTGATTGATTTGTTTCTTCTAAATGAATTAATCCTTAGTTTGCTAAATAACTAAGTAAAAACATCCTCAAAAACATTTGAAGCTTTTATTTCAATTAGTTTTAAAAAGTTAGATCTCAAGATTAGATTTTTCATAGTTTTGAGTGTGTTTTCTAGAAATTCTAGTTTCTCTTTTGAAAAAATTGTTTTTCTAGTTTTGAGTGTTGAAATGAAAAGGGATTTATTTCATGAGCATAATTAGTAGCTTCATTTGAGTGTGTTGAAAAAGACAAAAAAGTTTTTCTTTTCGTTTTTATGTTGAAGGAAAGTTTTGTTTTTCAAGTATTGCATTCTCAACTCTTCCTTTAGCTAGAGATTCATTGAAAAGGAAAAGAATTGTTTATCATCTTAGGTGCATTTTTTAGCGTTTTGGAGTTGAGTCTTCACACCACAAAGTTTCATCTCCATACCTTTTGACTTAAGAAACAACCAATAAAATTAACGCTTAATTAAAATTCATCTAGCAATCTTTTTATTTCTAGGGCTCTTATTCACCAACATAGCTTAGGCTAGTATCTTGGAGTAGAGAGTAATTAACTCTCCAAGATAGTTTAAACAAACAAGGAGTCGATCTTGCGGTAGGAAAAAATCCAATTGTTACATCTATGCTCTGGGAAAGCTCCTCTTAAAGGAGAAGCACGAGATCATATCTGAACCAGTGAGGTAATCAATCCTTCCCCATTGGGAACGATAGCAAATATTCACGTATTAAAAACGGTAAACCTCGGATTGACCATTGTCGAGGAGCCTAGGGTCACTTGTTGGTAAACCTTGGATTATGTCAAGGAGCCTTCAAGGGGATTGAGCTTTGTTACTCTACCCTTGCATGCGTATCGGATCATAGACTATTCCCCCAGGTATATTTGTCTCTGTTGGTAACCTTAGTGTCTATAATCTTTAGGATTCTTTCCTAAGGTGACGGTGGAGGGAAGATCCCATTGTACCTGGAGCAGACGTCGACTAGAATCACTTGGACTCTCTGGGGGGGTATCTTCACTCGAGACGGTTTTGTGGAGAAACTTGTGCCAGCTTGTTTCATTAAGCAGGTTATCGGGGTAACTGTTCCAACCGCCATTCTGTATTGAATTCTGCGAGGTTGGATTTCATCACCAACTAGTGTTTTCGGTACGGAAAAATATTGTTTGTGTGTGGTTTGAACTCTTAGATTGTTAGGTGTGTGATTCAATTGTTTGGTTCTTTAGAGACTTTAGGTGGTTTTCTTGAGATTTTTGTTTGAGAATGCAACAAGATGATGGAGCTTAGTGGAAGGAGTCGCCTTCACTAAGTGGGCCCGCAGCAAATTATGGCGCAAAGTCTATTTTAGACATATGGATCATGGTCTATGAGTTGCAGGATGTTGTTTATGGATGATTGGTCATGTTGGGAAAAATATATGGACTTCTATTTTTGGTTCACAGAGGTGTGATCAGAGTCTATTTTTAGGCTACAAGGCTAAAAATAGAAACAGTCAAATATTATTAGCCCTTAGTAATATTTGGACTCTAAACATTATCTTATTCTCTTGGAGCACTTCAGTTCGAGCTACAGATGTGGCACATGCAGCTGACAGAAGGAAATACACTTTTCTTATGTGTTAGTTGAGTTATTGGATGGAGGACTTCAGTTAGAACTCATGCATGTGAGTTCTGTGGAGTTGGATGTGGAGTTGATGGAGTTGTGTTCAGTTGAACTAGTTGTAATACACTAGCGATGAGTTGTGTGAATTAAATATTAATTAATTTACTAATTATTAACTCATAAAGAAACTAAAGAATACATCAGTTAACTCAGTGCATGGACAGTTCAGTGGAGACAGGTGTTAGAGGTAACTGAAAGGGTGAGTTGCTACTATCAATTGTGCATGAGATTTGCACAATCAATGGGATTGAGTTATGCCAATGAGGATTGCGCAGTATGGGCCAACACCAAGTGATTATAGCCTCTGCTCATGTGATTTCCAGTGTGGGTGATTCCCTTGAAGCATTGTGTAATAGAGGCAGGCAAAGCAGCGGAGGAGATTTGAACCTGTGACTTATTCGGATCTGAACTAGTTTTGTGTGTAACAGGTGGAGCTAGTACTAATTACTTGCGAGGAGTATTGTACTATGTATTGTTACATGTTCTCAATCATATAATATACAGATAGTGTGGGGTTTTCAGCTATATGCTTTCCCCGGGTTACATACTGTGTTAATGTGTGCATGCAATTGATGTTTCATTGTTTTTGATGCTGCTAAATTGATGATCAACGTAGAGGAGGTTATGTATTATGCATGTATTCTGCAACTAGTGTATAATCGGGATAATCTCTATGAATAAGTGTCATATTATTCAAAATTTCTACAATTTTCTTTGTTTTCATGTGAAGTAATTAATTAATTAATCGTGGCTGAATTACCGAGACAATCCTGTAGACTTCGGGGGCAGCCTCTCGAATATACACCTGTTACACAGTAATTTGTCACCGTTGGTCACCGTCCCTGTTACCCCTGTTTTCGTATATTGGAGGACACATTCCGGGACCTGGGAGTAGTGACATAACCTAAAAACATTTGCATTATGTTCCCCTTAGTATGTACTTCATGTTCCCTGAAGACACCTTTTGCAAATTATCCCTGAAAAGTTCCCTTTTTCCATTGGCGCAGGTACACAGTGTCTTACCCGCGCCAATGACTCAGATCCTCAAAAGGGGGCACGCCCATTGGCGCTCTGTCTTAGAGAAACACCCACGCCAACTAAGTTTAGTAATGATTTTTGGCCAACGCGCACCCATATGTTTTTTCCTCTCTTATCATTAAGTTCTTTGAGGGAAAAATCTGCAGGATAGAGGTCGAGAGTCATTGTTTATCCATGACAACTATCCTCAAGATCTTTTCAGGATAATGCCAATCCGCAATGGGTGTCCTGGTACATCGTATCTTCCTCCCTTCTCCATCTATAAAAGCCCGTCCTCATGCATTTGACAAGGGAGTTTTTGTGAGCACTGAAGTAATGCTAGAGTGATAGTAAGAATTTTAGAGCATAGGGAGGTTATGCTGCCGGAATTCTGAGAGAGAGAAGGTCTTGTGCAAGGCATATTTAGCTGCTCGCCCAGCCAGAGAATAGGTTCAATGTCAGAACCTTGGTTGTATCTTTCTCTGCTTTTATTCATTAATGGACGAATTTCATTATGGTTCCACTCCTATTGTCTTCATAATGATGATTGAGTTATATATTTTCTGACTGATATATAGTTGCATCTATTGGATTTTATGCTTGTATTTGTGTCGTTATTTGCATGCGCAGGTGTCCTTTCACGAGGATCGTGGGGATTGTGACCAGCCTGAGCAAAGGAACGGGAGCGACGATTCTTCTACAAGTATTAGCGTTGGAATCCAGGTAGGCCATCATCATCGATCTTTGATTTTCAATTAGGAACCTGCGTGTTAGCGTTGTGTGATTGTTGCTAGACCCCATTTGGGCTAGTGGGATCGCCTCTGTCCGCAGAGGGGATTTACCTGTTCAACAATTTGGCGACTCCACTGGGGAAAGCTTGTTGTTTGATTTTGTTGTTTGATTTGTAAACTTTGGACGGAGCCTGAAGTACGGCCAGATAGCCTTAGAAACACTATTACTTTGCAGTAGTGAAGTAGATCAAAGCCACTTCAGTCAATCTCCGGTTTGGTTTACGGACTGAACAATTTCGACTTTGTCTTGCATGTTAGTTTTTCTCTTGTTTGCTAGCTTGGATAGCTTTCTGGATTGAATTTCGTGCTGTTTCTTGCTTCCTGGCCTTCCTAGATACTGTAAACCAAGCTTTGGACTACCTGTTTTGTTTTTTTTACTTGGCAAACTTTATTAGCGCATTTTTTCCTCTGACAGCCGCGCCAGTTGGTGCCTGTTGCTAACTGACAACCTGCGCCAATCCCTTTATAGCGCGAGTTGCAGTATGACAGTCGCGCCAGACTTGTTAACCTTTTCAGTTAGTTTGTTTGTCAGCCTTCTAGGCTTGGATTTGTATCTTGTTATATCTTTTACAGCTTTTGGAAGTTTGTTGGACCTTTATGTGACTGGTTATTCTTTTTATCCTTCAATTGTTTGCTTATTTCTATCGATTTTATATCTTAGCCCTAGTGGCTTTGCATGTCGAGCCTTCTGTGGGAAATTATGGTTTGATGATCCAGTCAGCTTTTTGGTTGTTTTCCGCACTCATCTGGTGGTTGTGAAAGTTTGGTGTTCTATGCTGCAAGTAATTCACTTTTAGCTTGTTTATTTTTTCCTTGACTTCATTTGAACTTAGATCACATGGTTCATTGAAAGTATTTGTGTTTTCCTTGCTTTGATAGGTCATTTTGACGTTTCAGAATTGGTTCTAGATTCCTTTGGGTGAATTGTTTTTGTTTATACTTGTGAATATCTCTTGAGATTTGTTGAGTGCATCATGCTATTCTAAAAGAAAGAAAAACAAAAGATCTTTTGCTTTTTATCAATTAGCATTTCTTGTTATTGGTTGCTTAAAAAAAAAAAAAAAATTCATTTCTTGTTATTAGCTGCATTAGGATCTTTGTTGATCATTTTGTTTGTATAAAGATCTCAACTCTCCTGTAGATAGAGTTCATTGAATGAAATGATATAATTTTCGCATATAGTTTGCATTTAGGAAGTTTCAAGAGACCACATACGGTAGGACCAAAAACTGAAACCTAATTGAAGATAAACTGTAAAATAAATTGAATGAACCTAACAACGCATTGGAACATAACGCACATATTCTAGAGGTCTAGGTTAGAGATATGTTCCGCCGTCTTTAAACCTGGTAGTTTACTGTTGAGTGGTTGGGTGATTCCTCCACGGTGAAACGGTAAGTGCCAGTACGGATTGTGCTCCCACGTACCGTCGCGTATATACTGGGAGACCCCTATAGGCTTGCAACCTTTTATCCATAGGAAGCCGAGTCTGCCGCCTTACAAGTCGTAATGCACTAAACACAGCATTCAGGAAGATTGACTGCAGTACGGGAAGTCCTTGGTTTTCATCTGATTGCCAAGGTGTATAAGCAGTTTTTCGGATTGTTTGGCAAACCTCTTACCTAGTTCTCCAGAGTAGTCACTTTTGATCCTTTTCGGACTCTCTAAAAGAAAAGGTGTAAGTGAGCGTCTTGTCACTTCGTGCTCATTAAATATTCGAAGGAGACTAGAGTCATCTTTTCGTCCTTTCCTCGACTCTTAAAAAATGAAAAGGTCAAGTTCAGTGTCTTAAAATTTATTTGTCCACGATCACATATAACCCGGTTAAATTTTGTTTACATTAGTCTGAGTAGGTTCTGGTTTCGTTAGATTCCCTAGGATTTTGTGAAATTCCATCCAGGCGGAATTACCAATCTCGTCTTCCGAAATACCGGTTGTGAGTGAAATTCTTCCTATTGTTCCAAGTATACAACCGCTTAACTCTCGTGCTCCAGGCGACGAGGATTACCAATTGTATTCGAACCCTATTTCGGAACCTTCTCAAAATGGTGTCCCTTTCTGGGAATACACTTCTCCTCGACAACCATTTCCTTCTGATATGGAAAACCCATCCCCTACTACGACTGACGAATCCGGTGTGCCAGGGGACGAGATTCCCAGCACAATGGAATCTACACATGTTAGTAGAACTGTTACTACTGGGGGACTACCTCTTGGCTATAGAGCATTGCGTGATTTTCTATCATCTCCCTTTCCGACTTCTATTTGGTCACCACCCATTTTTTCCAATGTGGAGCCTTCGACTCCACAATCTCGCGGTACAGCGGTTACCTCAGTCACAACCCCTCCAACAATATCTGTGGCTTCTTCGAACCCTATTTTTAGCCGACCTTCGTCCTCTTTATTTGTAGGTTTTGATCCTACATCGAATGTCTTACTTGGAGGACAATATGATCAGTATCTCCCACCTCCTGGGACTAGGATAGGTTTGCTGTCAGTAGGAGAGTTTTCAATTCCACTGTCGATAGATTGGGCTTCCACCTCTTATCACGGTGGTCAAGCATCGTATGCGCAACCCGAACAACCACATCAACAAAACCTACAAGGACAATCCTTCCAAGGAAACCCTTTTGCTTCTAGTGGTCCCTTTTTCACTCCTCATACACAACCTACTGGTAATCCAGGCCAACCTTCCACTCAACAAGCTCAGCGTGGTATCCAGCAAGGCTCTCATACTGGACAAACCGGTCAATCATTTGTTAACCCAAATCAACCTAACATCCAGTATACCCAAGTTTCTGGCCAACCTGCTCAATCGATTGGTCAACCAACTATCCAGTATACTCAATCTTCTGGACAAACTGGTCACCCTCAAACACAGCCATTTGGTATGATAGGACAACCCTCTGCTACACAACAGCAACCTCAGTATCAGCAGGTAGGTCAACCTCAGTATCAGCAGGTAGGTCAACCTCAATACCAGCAAGGTTATCCTTCTGCTCAGATAGCCCAAGGTTATCCGTCTACTGGCGCCGCTCAACCTGGCACTTGGACCCAAGTAAGATCCCAAAATCCATCTGGTTCTCAAAAGCAGGCTGGAGTTCACTCTCAAACATTTTATCAAACTCAGCCTGGGTCTCAAACTCAATTTGGGGTCCCACCACACTACGGTTATCAATAACCTCAAGGGCAACCCTTGTTTGCTCCTTACCAGAATTATCAACAACCATATGCTACTTCTGCAGCATCGTTTGGTAATCCATACACTGGGGGGCAAAATACAAATCCCTACGGCCAGCACACCATGGGGCCAAATCCGTCAAGGCAAAGCCCATGGGGGCAACCACCACCTGGTTGGAACCCGGGTGCTCCATCCTACCAGCAGCCCCAGATGTCTTTTAATCCTTAGTTACCATTCTTAGCGACTTTAGAATTACCGGATGTGTCCAAACTAACTAATGATCCTATTCTTCATAATCCTTATTGGCCTCCAGTTCCCACCAAAATTCCTGGTGACTGTCCAAAATTCGATGGTAAAGCTAATGAAGATCCACAAGCTCATGTCATGACCTATCATCTTTGGTGTTCATCCAATTCATGGCTTGATGATTCAATTCGGCTTCGCCTTTTTCAGCGGACTCTCACTGGCTCTGCCACTAAGTGGTATATTGAGCTCAATCGTAGATCCTTTCAGGATTTCAGCTCATTGGCTATGGCATTCCTCACTCATTTTCAGTTGCCCATTCATTATGAAACGGGCACGCACCTCCTCACATCCTTAAGACAGACAACAGCTACGCATATCTCTGATCACATCCATGAATGGAGACGGCGTAGACGCATTGATGAGCCCCAATTTTGGTACAATTCGGGCTCATTTTGGCCTGCTTTACTCGCTCAAACTATTCATCTTTATTTGCTTGTGCATGCATTTCTTAGTTATTTCGTGTTGTTTTTAGGAGGAAGGATAGACACTTTATCCCCGTGACTAATGCATTGTGATTCCAGGTTTTGGCATGAAAAAGGGGAACAAAGGCAACGTAGCAGGAGCAAGGAGACATAAGGTGGCACTGCTGATATGGTGGAAGTATGTCCGCAATACTGGGACATTCCTCGTGACTTCCACCGAGAACTCCGAGCTCCAATCAATCTCCCCTCCGAGCCTCAGAAGTAGCCAACTGTCCTACAGGAACAGCAGTCATCAACTGTTGACTGCCTCACAAATCCGCAGTTTAACTTCAGTGGACAGCCGAGCTCCGAGAATCAAGGCTACTTGGCGGATCATCATCTTTTTTGTATAAATATGGAGGCCGTAGCCTTAGATAGGTTGTTGAATCTTTTGGGCTATCTTATCATTTTTGTAATCAGTCCAGGTTGTTTCCTTTTTGCTGTAAGCCAATTTGGCATGACATTGAATCATGAATAAAGAAGACAGTTTTTGATCAATCCCTGAATTTCATTTGGAGACTATAGCTCTCAGGTTAGGGCCCAACCTGAGAGCCATAGATCCCCTCTGTGTAGTATTGCTTCTCGTTCGTTTTCCAGCACTTTGAGTTTATTTGCGCATGCAACGTGAATGGTAGTCTTGCAATTTGATTCCTTTGTGAGTTAGATAGGTTTTGGTTGTGATGCAATTCCTTTCATTTGTTTAGAGTAGCAGTTGATGCATGTTATTCATTGGAGCTCCATTAAAATCGTTTGCTAAGGCTCACTGCCATCTCGTTTGAAGATTGGGGTGCAGTACGTAGCAGACCACCAAAAATACGCACAAAACTGGTTGATGCAATTATGATTTGGATTTAGATGCTTCCTTGTCATTTATACCAACCACACAACTCTTCACCACAGTCCCATACGTACTTCTACTTGCGTTTTGGATCATTGTTAAATAAGATCACGGTATATTTAGTGTAGGTTTATGTTTTCTTGGTTTGATCAACAGTTTCGGTCATTTGGTTCATTTACACTCTCTTCCATTTCGTTCATTGCCATCTCTTCTGTTCTGACCTTGCATACAACCACGTTTCTCTGCCTTACACAGTGCTCTGTCCTTTCCTAAGCATCTCCTAATCCTCACTTGGCCTCATCCCTTGACCTCTCACATCCATCACCTTTTCCTCACCTCAGTCCTCCACGGTAAACCATCCTGTAGCAATTCAGAGACATCCT
>APFE030409095.1:10919-36926 GCA_000404065.3 Pinus taeda | reverse complement strand
GTAAATTAACATTGTCTCAGAATGAGTACATACAAAAGGTGTTGAAAAGGTTTAACATGCACAATGCAAAACCAGTTAGTACACCTTTTGCTAGCCATTTCAAACTTAGTAAGGAAATTTTCCCAAAGACCCAAGAAGACATGGATTAAATTTCTAAAGTTCCATATGCATCAGCAGTTGGAAACTTAATGTATGCAATGGTCAAGGCATGATATTGCACATGCACTGGGAGTTGTAAGCAGGCACATGAACGATCTAGGAAAGGAACATTTGTTGGCAGTGAAATGGATTCTTAGATATTTGAAAGGTACCAAAAATCAAGAAATATGCTTTGGTGGTTCAAACATTTCTCTACAGGGATATGTTGATGCAGATATGGCAGGTGACAGGGATAATATGAGGAGCACTACAGGATATGTATTTACTGTTGGTGGAACAGCTGTCAGTGGGTTCAAAAATCCAAAGTGTTGTTGCACTTTCAACAACAGAAGCAGAGTATGTTGCTGCTACAGAGCTAGTAAAGAAATGATCTGGTTACAAAGGTTTATGGGTGAATTGGGTAAGGAGCATGATAAGGGCACGTTATACAGTGATAGACAAAGTGCCATTCATCTTGCAAAGAACTCAGCATTTCATTCCAGGACTAAACACATACAGCTCAAGTACCATTTCATACGATAGTGTTGGAAGATGGAGAGTTGAAGTTGGAAAAGATACACACTAGCCAGAATCCTGCAGATATGCTAACAAAATTTGTAACCAGGGAGAAACTGAGAATATGCTTAGTTTCAATTGGTCTTCAAGGATGACGGTGAAGATGAGAAACAGCCAGGTCCAAAGAGGAGTCATTGTCCAGCAAATGAAGCAGCGGTGGAGTTGCTACAATCATTCTCCAAGTGGGAAATTGTTGGGTGTGGAGCATGATTATTTAGAGGTCCTTGTTTCAGTTGGATGTATACGCTAGGAATATTGTACACCCCTCCACGCCTGGGGGGGGGTGCAGGGGGGGCTTGTCCCCCCCGTGGGGTTTCGTGGGGGTCGATCCACCTTGGTTGGGGTGTCTGGGGGCCAGTGGCCCCCGGTGGGGTTTTGGGGGATGCAGGGGGGGATTGCCCCCCGGTGGGGCTTCGGGGGGGCCGATCCCCCTCGGCTGGGGGGTCTAGAGGCCAATGGTCCCTTGCGGGGGTTTCGGGGGCAGCGCCCCCGAAGCTAAAAATAGATGTAAATTTTCCTTGTAAAAGTATAGTAATTTCTAGTCAATCTAGGCTGTTCATTAGGCAGATGATCTGACGGTAGAACGTATGTTTAGTTGAGGGTTTTTTTCCCTAGAAGGAAACCCCTCTATTTGTATGAGTGCATTGTATTGAGGCTATGTAATAGATGTGTATTCTCCAAGCGATAAACATAGAGGTGAGACTGTGAGAGAAAACAAAGGATATTATAGTGTATTTGCTGTAGGTTGTGTCTCTTCATTTTGCTGGATAATAGAAAGGAAGGACTGGCTATTCAGGGTGGATGTAGCCTAAACTGGGTGAACCACATATATCTGTGTCTCTCTAGTTTTATGCGTTTTCTGTGTTTATATTTATGCAATATTCTATGTTTTCCATTGCTCTGTAATATATAATTTTCTAATAAAAATGAAAATGACGACCTTATCCCTCCAAAATTGAAGAAACCTAAAAATTGCAGAACTTTGATGGAGAAACAGAAAGCACCGTTGAGTTTGTGGCATCAAGAAATGCTGAAACGATATAAAATTTGTCGAAATCTGACAAAGTGAAAATATGGTCCCCTGGATAAATTGCTTAGATCATGGTTCCGTCCCCCTCTCTGCACTGCTCATGGTTTTGCCACCTGCAAAATTGGTCTGCCTCGAACTGTGCACATGCTCCTCTCCCTTGATGCACTGAGAAAATAGGTTTGAATATTAAATTGTGGGCAGATTAAACAAGGAGTTAGTTTTGGCATAGTGGCAAAGTTGGAAAGTTGTTGAGGAGGGGTCGGGGGATCAAATCCCGCTCCTCCCCATTTAACATAATTTTAATGTCATAACACATTTTTGGGAGGTGGGTCCATCAGTCTCGGTGGCCTGCTCTGCCCCAACTCTGCTGGCACTTGTTATATGTGGGTGAGGTGGAGGGGCAGCAGGGTTGATAGCCTGCGCCACCCACCATTAATACATGGTCGTTAGGTAAGGTTCCGGGGTGGCAAGGTCATGGCTGCACACCCCACTTAATTTATACACATTGTTCGGTGGGCACCAGTGATGGGAGGGTCATGGCCGCCTGCCCCACTATTTTTAATATTTGTTATATGGTAGTTCCGGGGGCGGTGGGGTCATGGTCGCCCGCCCCATTTTTTATTAATTTTTTTTATAACCACTGCCCCTTTGGGGATTTTCCAGAACCTTAGGCGTTAGGAGACAAATTAACGGACCCACAAATTCTTCGAGAAAACTAGCCGGATTCTTGCCAAATTGTGCCCTCCTTAAGTCTGCCACATGGGTAAGTCAACCCACAACTTTGACTGCTTTTATGTTCTTCATATGGACTCGGATTGGAGTGTCATTCACCCCATTGGAATCAAGGTGACAAGGACTACGATTTGATGCCAAGTTAATCAACTTTCTACCACCTTGAATTTTGAGCCTTTTTCATGCCCTGGTGTCTAGAGATCCACCTGGATCAATCCTTTGCACTGAGGAGCTTTTAGACCCCAAAAGCATTTACACTTAGCACACTGTTTCTGTCCTTTTCAATCCACACTTTCAGTCACCTGCACGTGAAACTAGTACATTCTTTGCAATCATGCACACCACACAGGACTTACCAACCCTTCCTTCCCAAGAGTTTATAGCACACACTCCTTGGCCAAGGATGACATAAAAAGTAATCAATACCTCAACTACTAATAAATAAAGGCCAAAATATCATCGTTGCATTTTGAAGTGATAGGGAACACACCATCACTTTTACATTTACTTGCAATGTATGATTTACAATGGTGGCTATAACAAGCTACTTAAATAAAAAAAAAAAGCCTTAATAAAGCAGACCACCATGAATGGGGTGGGTTCATTTGTTGAACATGTTCATCTTTCGGCTCCTCTAGCGATGTTTCTAGAGCATGGAGCATTGGACACATGGTTTGTTGGTGTCCCTCTTTGTTGCAATGACTACAACAATTCTTTTTCCTCCAAACTTTTGGAGCTACCTTTGGGCACTTTCCCCTAGTGCTCCTTCGATAAGTGCTCATGGGGCCCTCAGTATTGTTGGATTGTGAGGAGGGAATTTCATCGTCTGTTGTTTGTTGGTTACTAGTTGTATTGGATCTTTCTCCCATTTCCTTTTTGGCATATCTGAGTCCTACACGACGTGGTAATTCCTCGAATTCGACGAGGTTTACGATACCTTGTCCTTTGACGCCGAGGCACTTTCCTTGATACCCCATTTTCTTCAATAGTTTGGATCCAATCCCTGTAGTATGTTTTTCAAAAGCAGTGAATTAATCATCATGAAAATCATATGAAATTGGAGAATCATTTTTTACCTGTGCATAGCGATGCTACAACTTTTCCAAGGCATCATCCTTGGCTTGCAACTAGCATAGTAATCTTTGTTTTTCTTCCCTTGCCTCCTGTAGAAGCCTCCTTAGCTCATTATTCTCTACTTAGATGTGGTGTTTGATCTCCTCAAGTTCTTGGAGTCCTGTTGCGGGAAGTTCCCTTTTTGTTACGTCTATTGAAATCCTTGACTCATTGCCAGAATCAGACCCCAAATCTATGTGTCCTTCTATCGTGATCCCAGGGGCTGTAAACATCATTTCATTGGTAGAATCAGACCCCAAGTCAATGGGCCTACCTTGTGCAAATCCCACAGTTGTGACCTTCTCATCTTCCTATGACTCAGAATCTTGGTTTTGCTCCATGGTGGTAATGACCTTCTGCTTCCCCTTTCTATCATTCCTTTCAGGTCTCGGCTCAGGGTGCAACTTCTAGCAATTTTCTTCATCATGCCCCTCTTTCTCACAATGTGTACAAGAGGGCTTTGCTTCCCTTCTCTTGGCTATTGCGGTTCTCTTTGGGTGGTCATCTCATTCATGTGTTCCCCTATTTTCCAGATGAATGGCCTTTACACTGGCCGAGTCAATGGTAGTAGGTTCAAACAATAATAATGAATGTCTAATGTAACTATGTAATTATCCAATATACTAAGTTACTACTTCGGGTGAGTCAAGTGCAATGCCCAAATTAAGTGTTTGTTTTCTAAAATCCTCGGTAAAGCTCTGAACATCTTGACCTCTGCCTTGCCTTAAGTATTGCCAATTCATTAAGGCTTGTTTCTTATATCCCAAGGGATAAAATTGTTCTTTTAATGCAGAAATGAAACTAGGCCATGAGGAAAGAAGATTACCCAAACTCTTACTGCTTCGCAATTTTCTCTCCCACCAGACGAGAGTGGTGCCACTCAACTGAAGAGAGGCCAACTGAATCTTTGCCTCGTCCTCTTTGATTTTCTGAATCCTACAATATATCTCAATTTTATTAATCCAGTTATTAAACTTTTTTGCATTACTTTCACTGTTATACATGGGTAGATCAAATTTGAAGTCTAATTTAAAGAAAGGTTTCTTAGACGCACCCCTTGAATTTCTATGATGATGGTGATGAGAGGAAGAAGAGCTTTCATTCGTGGAAGGAGGGGGTTCTTCTCCACCATGCACTGAACCTTGTCCTTCTGCCTTTTTGCCTTCTGCTTTCTCTAGCCTTGAAAGAAACTGACCAACATTTTCTGCCATTTTATAGAAGGTTTTGCGGAAATTGAGCTCCTCTTCATAATGAGCCTCTTTATCTGCCATGCTCCTCCTTTAATGTGCATGCCCCACTTCAAGATTGAGAGACTTTAGTGTCCCTTCGCCTCTTCGGAGCCTTTTTCTTGTTTGCATACAAACATGCAATTCACATCTAAAAAGACCTGCTCTGATACCACTTGATCCAAGATCTTTTGCTTATAGTTGCATTAAATAATTACATATTAAGATTGCATTTAACCATGAAATTAAAAGTGCATAAAAGAAGAGGAAGAGAAGAATAGCAAGTCACGCATAGAAGACACTAGATTGATATTGGAGTTCGTCTAGGAGGGACTATGTCTCCAGGGCTTGCTCGAATTAGTGGGGAGGCCCTATTTTCATTAGATGGCAAAACAATGGAAGTACATCGAAAATAAAAATGACGACCTTATACCTCCAAAATTGAAGAAGCCCAAAAATTGCAAACGTCTGATGGAGAAATGGACAGAATCGTGGAGTTCTTGGTGTCGAGAAATGTTGAAACCATATAAAATTTGTCGAAATCTGACAAAGTGAAAATCTGGCCCCTTGGAGAAATTGCTCAGTTCATGGTTTTGTCTCCCTCTTTGCACTGCTCATGGTTCTTCCACTTGAAAAATTGGTCTACCTCGAATTGCATGGGCGTTCCTCTCCCCCGATGCACTAAGCAAATAGGTTTAAATATTAAATTGTGGGCAGATTAAATGCGAAGTTAGTTTTTGTGCATGGGCAAAGTTGGAAAGTTGTTGAGGAAGGGTCGGGGGATCAAATCCCTCCCCTCCCCATTTAAAATATGGTTAATGTCATAATACATTTTTGGGAGGCGGGTCCGCTGGTCCCGGTGGCCTGCTCCGCCCCAACTTCGATGGCGCTTGTTATATGTGGGTGGGGTGGAGGGGCGGTGGGGTTGACAACTGGCGCCCCCTACCATTATTACATGGCCGTTAGGTAAGGTTATAGGGTGGTAGGGTCATGGCTGCCCACCCCACTTAATTTATACATGTTGTTCGATGGGTACCAGGGGCGGCAGGGTCATGGCCGCCTGCCCCACTATTTTTAATATTTGTTATATGGTAGTTCTGAGGGCAGCAGGGTCATTGCCGCCCGCCCCATTTTTTATTAATTTTTTTTATAACCACTGCCCCTTTGGGGATTTTCCAAAACCTTAGGTGTTAGGAGACAAATTAATGGACCCACAAATTCACTCGAAAAACTGGCCAAATTCCACTGCTAGATTCTTGCCAAATTGCGCCCTCCTTAAGCGCGCCACATGGGTAAGTCAACCCACAACTTTGACTACTTTTATCTTCTCCATAAAAACTCGGATTGGAGTGTCATTTTCACCGTTGGAATCATGGTGTGTAGCACTTCGATCTGATGCCAAGTTAATCAACTTTTTGCCACTTTGAATTTTGAGCCTTTTTCATGCCCTAGTGTCTAGAGATCCACCTGGATCAATGAGGTGAGGAATTTTTTGTTGAACCTAGTCCCTAGTGAACCACTTGCAGTGGTAAAAGAGTTGGCCTAGTTTGATGAATCGATATAGAAGGATCCTCTAAGGGTGAGTGTTATTGATCTACGTGTTTGTGATCCAATCAGTTGTGGCCTATTCCATGTAGTATGGGTTTAAATTCGTCGATGTGAGTTGTTCTGTAATGTCAAATGTGCCAAGAAATGGTGGAAACTATGACTGAAGGCAATCCACATTGAATACTGGGTGTAGGCCAAGGAACAGTTGAATGCTGAGCTCGAATTCATTCTTTGCTAAATCCTTGGTGATGGTCTGTGGCCCATATCGGAGTGGGTGAAGCTTATGATAGGGCCCAACAAGGTGTTCCTTCTGTAGATGTAGCCAAAATTTATCACCCACCTAGAACCTATGTGGCGCCTGATGTTGACCATGTCGCTGCTTGTATTTAGAATTGTCTCTGTCCAACATGTCATGGATCTGCTGGTGGATGTGTTGAATGCACTCAATGAAGCTATTAGCCCTGTTAGCTTCAAACTAGACATGAGTTGAATCTGCCTAAATAGATGCTAATGGTATGGTCACATCAATGGGACATAATGGCTGGAATCTCAATCCCACCTGAAAGGGTTTGTGGCCAGTTGAGCTATGGAGATATTTTTTGTAGTTGTGCTAGACATAGGGAAGGATTTAATCCCATGTGCATGGATTATTTGGGTTATACATGCAAAAAATGTGTATGATCATCCCGTTGATGACCTCTATTAGGCCATCAATTTGGGGGTGGAAAGTCATGGACTTAGTGATCTTGGTATCCAACGTCGCCTGAAGACTTGACCAAAATGTACATAGGAACCTGTTGTCCCGACCTAAGATAATGAACTGTGGGATCCAAAAGTGTACCCACAATCATTCAAAGAAGAGCTTAAAAATGGCTTATGTATGATACTTTTCTTGTAGGTAACCAAAATGGCCATCTTAGAGAATTTGTCGACGACCACGAAAACAAAGTCATTTCCATGCTTAGTAAAAGGAAGGCCCAACATGTAATCCATGGAGATGAATTCCCAAGGTCAACTAGGAGTAAGAAGAGGAGTATATAGGCCTTTATTATTGATTTATGGTTTGGAAATGGTGCAAACAATGAAAGATCTGATGTACTTCCCAACATTTTGTCGAAGGTTCAACAATTAATAATATTTCTTCAGCACTACCACTGCCTTCTCTACCCAGAAATATCTAGTGACCCAACTGTAGTGCGCCTCCCAAATAATATTGGCATTGTCACTTGAAGGAACACAGAGGTATCCTAGTTGGCATAATATTGAATCCTCGTGGTGAAAATTTAGAACGTGATTTCCTTCCACGAGCATCTTGTATTTGTTACCAAATTCTAGATTTCTCTTGTAAAGATGTGACCACCCCATAGTCTCGTTCCTACAAGAGCCAAGAATAGTGGTTAGTGCCATGATCGATGGTCGAATAAGGCAGTATGTAACATTGTTGTTGTTTCCCTTCTTATACTTAATGTTCAAATGGGATTTTTGCAAGTATGTGGCAATTTCTGATGGCGATCGTTCTGCAACTTCTCTTATGTCTGTATGAACTACAGAGGTTGGTGGTCTATGTGGATGACTATTTCATTCCCTAGAATGTAATGCTTCCATTTTTGGTAGGCTTACACAATGGAATATATCTCTTTGTCATAGGTGGGATACTTTCGGACTGTGTCTGAAAGTGTCTCTGTAATGACCTCCTCCTACATCTACCCAATTAACTAACCAACTGGGGTAAACATGTGACAAGAGACTACTATGATTTGATTCAAACTCCTAGGTCACTTAAGGAAGTGGAACCAACAAAAGACAACTAAACTAACCATCCACACATCCAACAAAACCTTTAGGAGCTACCCCACCTTTCAGGTGAGAAACACCTAGGTAAGCCCAACAGTTCAAGGACCTAGAGCCCCAATCTCTCCCTTACCAAACCCTCCAAGCGATTGAGGGTCCCAGTCACTCTCATGATCCTACTTGAGTGCGCCTGTAGTCTTTTTGTGCTAGTATTATGCCAACAACTATGAGATTTAAGGCTAAATTCCAGGGCTAGGACCTAGTCACTGCCAAAAACTTCATGGAATTCACATAAATGAAAATAAATATAGAGACAATGATGACAATGAAAATTCTTAAACAAGGACTTGATTGAACCCCTACTAGCCATGATAGACATTTCATCAAATATATCACAATTATGCATTCTACAAGTTTAAACAACAAATTTGAGCATAGGGGTCTCATACTTATTTAAGAATTGCTAAGAAGCATTGGTGTCTTATCACATTAGCTGCATTATCATCTGTTAGGTCATATATTCATTGCTCATTCATTCACAAATCAAAACATGATGACAACCATACATTTTAACTATCATAAAACATATTTATAACGAACATATAAATAATAGAAATAATGAGGATACAACAACCATAAATTCCACATATAATCCAATACATTTTCTCATAAAATACAAAGGAAAGAAACTCTTATTAATGAATGCAACATCCAACCCGGTATGGAATTACCATGTTCCACTTGACCATAGATTGGTTGAGCCAAGTCTCTCTTCAGCCAATTACCCCCGTGCCATATTCCAAGCATGATTATGGGAATCAAACCAAAAGAACTAACCAATGATTCCGAAGGCTAAACCACCTCACCTTCATCAATAGAATCAGGATTTACCCTAATCCTCACTAGATCCTTAGGCCTTAAACAAGCATGGATGCCACTGGATTTCTCCGCCTACACCGTGAGGAATTTTCATGTCTCCTAGTCTCTAGGCTTTACCACAACCCACAGTCTGATCCAAGGGTCACTAGGCCATAATTGAGACACCACCCTCCAGGCTTTACCATATATCCCACCATTAACTAGCAAGGATGCCTAAGCCTGATCAAAAGTCTGATCAAGGGAAACCACCTCTAGGCTTTATCATATATCCCTCCATTCACTAGTCAATGACTCCTAGGCCCACCGAGGCAGGTAATGCTTGGCTTTATTGCAACCCATAGTTCGGTTCAGGGGCCACTAGCCTAGTGGCTTTACCGCAATCCATAGTCTAGTTCAGGGATCACTAGGCCATGTGTTTTTTCACTCAGAGATCTACCTCACTCAATTTCGAATCCATCCAAAAATCTAGCTTAACCACAACATGAGAACCTCGGTCCCCATCTCACCATGGTTATCCGGAAATGGAAAGGCAAGGTTGAAGAACACTTTCAGATATGGAAAAACCATGCCCATGACAGAAAGAGAACAAAAAATACACATGCATAACCATGCATGCCAAATCTAGCAAGGAAATCACACATGCAAATCGAGACATGCAAGTAAAATTGTTATAGCTACTTGATCCTACTCTTCCTTGCTTGATATTTTCTTCCTCTCGCCTTCTTTTTCTTTCTTGATCCAATGCTAAAATGCTCTAAGAAAAATCTGTATCCATGCATGAGAGGGAGAGAGAATAGAAAGAGAGCTCCAAAACTGAACTGACAAAAGGTACCAACTGATCCTCATAAGCCTTTTTATTAATGAGGTCTCCATTTTCTTCAATTTACATTATTTTCTTTCATTTTCCTCCTCACATGAACCCTGTGACCTTTCACCTTCCTTTTCTCATAATTTTCATTATTTTCATAAATAAATTGCCAAAATGCCATTTTGCCTTTCCAAAGCCTTTTTCATTTCCTTTTCCAATTTCCTTAGCCATAATAAACCAAATGATAATCCACACTAGGATGTTTTTCCCAACATTCGTCTTGGAATAAGTGTCCCATAACCATGGCTATTATTTTTCCTTTATTAACTTTTATTACATGGAATTTTCACCAAGTATGTTACATAACCCTCCTCGTTGGAGGAACACTGTCCTCGGTGTTCAATGACAACCAAAAATACTGCTGAAAGAAAAACATACTGCCCATGGAACTTTATGACTTAGCTTTTTGTAGTATTTACAATGATCAACCCATTGAGAAGAAAACCGACATGACAACATAACAACATGACACCCACAATGACATGACAACCATAACACTTATTGGACCTTTATAACATATCATTTGGCAGTATTTACACATCCATATACGTATGTACATATACTAAAAAATCACCAACACATATACCCAAAATATATACCAAAACATATATCATGGAGATTCACTCAACCAATGAATAAAGAAGGATACACAACCCGTATTTGATCCACCATCTCCCATGTAGCTTCATCTGGCCCAAAGTGCTTCCACTGCACTTTAACCTACTCGATTGCTCGGTTTCAAAATATGAGCACCTTTTTCTGCAATATACACTGAATTTCTAGCTGGAATTCTCCATCTAGCTCCACCTGTAATACAGAGCAGTCAATCACATGATCAAAATCTTTAACATACTTCTTAAGCAATGACATATGGAAAACACCATGGAATTTCATTTTTGGAGGTAGTGCAAATCGATAGGCTACAAGTCCAATCCTTTCAAGGATATTGAAAGACCCACAAAACTGAGGTTCCATCTGGGTACATGACCCAACTCCTTAAACAACCTATTATGATCTACATATCTTTTCCCTCTATCCTGTTCTGCCTTCAGATTCTTTTTTCTCACCTACATTTCTTGTTCCATTTCTGTTGACATATCTAGTCTAATCAATACCCTATTCACTGGATCACTCCAACTGATGGGAGTATTGCAACTCCGCCCATAGAGTGCCTCAAACATATTCATCCTTAAAGACTTAGGGTACCCATTGTTGTAAGAAAACTCTACCAGTGGAAGATACTCTTCCCACATTCACTATTGATGCATCAAATACATCCTCAACATATCCTCCAATACCCTATTGACCCTCTCTATCTGTCCATCTATCTGCGGATGATAAGTTGTGTTAAAGTCCAAGTCTGGGCCCAATCCTGCAAACAACTCCTTCCAAAAATTGGAAGTGAAATTTTCATCCCTATCTGACACTATATTCTTCAGAACACCATGCAACCTGATCACATCTTTGATGAACACCTATTCCACATCACTAGTTGAATACATAGTCTTCACTGGAATAAAGTGTGGTACCTTATTCATCTTGTCCACCACCACCATGATGGAATTATGCTGTCTAGATTTCTTCGACAAACCTGTGAGGAAATCCATGGAAATGAACTTCCATGTCCATTCTAGAATCACAATTAGCTGTAGTAGTCCACCTAGATGCTTACATTATCCAAACATATATCCATAAAATCTACCACATCCTTCTTGATATTCGGCCAATAATAAAAATTCTTTACTGTTGTCAATATATTTTGGTAGCCTAGTGGACCTGAATACAATTTCACATGAAACTCCCTCAAGAGAATATTCTTGATTTCACTGTTGTCTGGAACATATATCCTCTCCCTGAATTTGATCAAGCCATTTTCCGAGAGATGATAGTCCACATCGTGTGAACCTGTACCTATACTTGTACCACTACCTATACCTATACTTGTATTATGTTGTAACATGTGCCTAAGCTCTCTATACCTATTATCCTGCTGACCTGCATGTAAAATATGATCCTGTAATGTCTGTCCCATAAGCGATCATAGTTGCAATGTGAATTACCTATATCCACTTTCTAAGAGCATTTGCAACCCAATTCTCTTTACCCTTGATATACTTGATCTCAACTTCAAAATCACTAATTGTTTGACCAGTTGAATCTGAATTCTAAGCAAGATTCGGCCAGTCAAACAAGTATCCCAACCCACTGTGATCACTCATCAATACAAAACTCCTACTCATCAATACAAAACTCCTACCAAGAAGATAGTGCCTCAACATATTCAATGCATGAATTATCATTGCCAACTTAAGATCATATGTCAGATAGTTATGCTAGTTCTCATTCAGATTTCGTGACTCATAACATACTACTTGTCCATCTTGCATGAGGACTCCACCAATTCCTCTCTTGCAAGCATCTTTACACACTACAAACTCGTTGTCCAGATCTACAATCTTTAACACTGGAGTGTTTGTCAAAAACTGCTTTAACTGCTCGAAACGTTTTGCACATTCCTATGTCAATTCAAATTTCTTACCTTTCCTATACAATGACGTAATAGGATATGCAATCGAAGATAAGTTCCTAATGAAACTCCTCTAATAGCTTGCTAGCCCCATGAATGATCTTACATCATCCACATTCATAGTAGCTTCCCACTCCATGTAGTTCTTATCTTCTCCGGATCTACTATTATGCCTTCCTTAGAGACCACATGTCCCAAGTAATGTACCTTTTTCTGAAAGAAGCTAGATTTAATGAGCTTAGCATACAACTGATGCTCTCTCAATAGTCTCAACACTGCTACTAAATTATCGACATGCTCTTCCTCATTCTTAGAATATATCAAAATGTCATCAATGAATACAATACCAAACTTTTCCAGATTAGGACACAACACACTATTCATCAAGCACATAAAGGTAGTTGGGTCATTAGTCAAACCAAATGGAAGTACAAAAAAATCATAATGCCCATACTTGGTCTGGAATGTTGTCTTGTAAATTTCCTCTTCCTTATGCATACATGATGATATCTAGATATCAAATCAATATTTGAGAACACTGTTGCTCCCTTTAGCTGTTCAAATAAGTCATCAATCCTCGACAATGGGTATTTTTCTTGATGGTCACGTTGTTCAACTTCCTGTAATCAATGCATAACCTGAGAGTACCATCTAAGATCTTTCTTCTTCAAAAATAATACCGGTGCACCCCAAGGTGATACACTTGGCCTAATGTATCATTTTTCAAGCATTTCCTTCAACTGCAAATTTAACTCTACTAGCTCTGGAGTTCTCATTCTATACGGTGTCTTTGATGTTGATGTTGCTACTGGTACCAACTCAATAGAAAATTATACTTCCCTGTGAGGCGACAACTGTGAAATATCTATTGGAAACACATCATGAAACTGCTACAAGATTGGGTACATGCTCAATATCTCCACATCCTTATCCTTCTCACCTTTATCACTAGAAATGTCTACTGGAAATAACACACACCCTTTTCTGTGATTGTGTTTTTCATGCATAGTTGTCACCATCCTAACTAATGTTGTGTTCTTCTTACCCTAGAAGATTCTCTGCTCCCCATTGCCATCCAAGCACTCAATTGATTTTCATAAAAGTCCACTTTGGTACTATGAATATATAGTGAGTCCATACCCAAAAGAATACTATATGATCCTAATGGTAATACATTCAGATGTGTTGATGTAGGCATACCATTCAATTCAAATGCACAATCTCTTACCCAATGATGAAGTCTCTTCTTTGTATCTATAGCTAACTATACTAACGAATATTCTACATGCACTTCTTTATTCAAACCACACTTATTCACCAAGTTAGGACTAATATAAATATAATTATATACAATTTTAATGAAAATAGAAACAAATTGATCACAAATCTTACCATCCATCTCAAAGATAGATGCTTGACAATCTGTCTGCCTAATATCTAGTGTTGCATAGATACGAGGAATTTTTTTCCTAGAATCCCCAACAATTTGCACCTCCTGTGCACTATATATCTAAGGCCTACCACCCTGATTTTGTGGAAAATCCCTCTTAAGATTCTCCTTACCACATGTCCAACACTCCAACCACCTTGTACCATCACCTATATTCAGCTATTGTGAACCATGTTCCTATCTAGCTCTATTGAACTTCTTATGCAATGCAACATTCTCTTTCTCTTTTGCATTCTAAGTCCTTGTTTTTTTCAGCTGCCATTTGCCTTTACTTTTATCTTTCCCTTTCCATCCTTGCTAAGATTATGTCTTACACTTTCACTGTTCATAGCAATTCTTTAGTTTCCCAATAACTTCCTCAAGTGATCAACATTCATCATACTCAATACGATCTCTAAATTCTAATGGAAATCCACTAACAAATATATGAACTTTAGACTTTTCATCTTTAAGATATGGTAGATACCTCAATAGCTCCAAGAACTTGGTCATATACTCCTAATCTAATATTGATACCATTTTGAGCTCATAGAATTCCTTTGCTTTGCTGTCGTAGTACCTTTTCGACAAGTAATTCTTTCTAAAGAGTCTTTTGAATTCATGCCAACTCAAATCCTCTATCCTGATGTCTCTGGCCTATTTTACATCTTCCTACTAGATGTCGGTTTTACCTTTCAGGCTAAAGATATCTATTCTGGCCTTCATATTTTCTGCATACTCATGTAGTTCAAAGAACTTATTCATACCAAGTAACCAAGCCTCTACGTCCTTAGGATTCTTCAAATCTCCATCAAAGCTTAGTGGCTTCACTTTATTAAACTCATCCGACAGGTATCCCCTATCACTCCTTCTAGAAGGGTGATAACGATGATAGTCATAGCGCCCGCCAAAACTAGAACTAGAATAATTCCTGTGTCCATCACCTCTCCTATCTAGAGTATCCAAGAATCTACCATATCTAATCATGTCGTCTCTATCTGACCTATGAAGACCCTGAGACCTACTACCATATGCCCCATTAGTCCCATTCTCCTGTCCATAACTAATCCAGGGACACCTATCTAGAGTATCCAAGAATCTACCATATCTGATCATGTAATCTCTATCTGACCTATGATGACCCTAAGACCTACTACTATATGCCCCATTAGTCCCATTATCCGGTCCATAACTGATCCAGAGTGGTCCATGTCTCTACAAGTCTGACAAACTCTAAATGATTACTGCATTGACTTCTGCTTATTTCTCTTGTGCCTACATGATTTTGTCACTATCTTCTTTACAACTCCTTATTTCTTCCTTCAAACTCCTCAATGTGTCTTCTAAGTCAGAAGAGTGCCCAAAACCATGTTGCTCATTTGATTCATAGGGAGAATATTTGTAGTCTACCATCTTTCTAGTCATCTTGATCTCTTCTTGAAAGGCACACTATGTCAGCTAAATCAAATCATAAACAAACCAACGTACCTTAGTATAACTTGGGGAGGATATCTCATCTACAAGACTGATCATATTAGCACAATACATGTATAAACATAATCATAACAGCATGTAGATATCATCCTAACCATGGTCCAATCATCAATGCATGACCATATTAACCACACATCATGACCTCATGCATGACAACTACACCCATATCAATTGCATAAAAACATATGTATGATACCCACACATACACCTTACATACAAAAAATGACATGAATACCCAGTGCATAACTGATGTAAACTCATTATAAACACATCCAACAACAACATCATTAAATTTTCACATGCCAACACCATTGAAACCATAACCAACAACATGCATACATAGCCAGTATATAAACCAAAAGCATGAGAACACATATGAAGCTAACATGAATACATGACCAACACACTGCCCATCTAGTCCAAGGGGTTAACCATGCTCTGATAACACTCTGTGACACCCTCCTCCCACATATACCCAATTAGTCGGCCGACCGGGGTAAACATGTGACGTGAGGCTACTATGATCTAATTCAACCTCCTAGGTCACCTTAAGGAAGTGGAACTGACAAAACACAACCAAACTAACCATCCACACATCCAACAGATTCTCTAGGAGCTACCACACCTTTTTAGGTGACCAACCCCTAAGTAAACTCAGCAGTTCAAGGACCTAGAGCCCTAGTCACTCCCTTGCCAAGCCTTCCAAGTGACTGAGGGTCCCAGTCACTTCCATGAGCCTGTCTGAGTGCGACTATAGCCTTTTTCTGCCAGTGAGATGTCAGCGACTCCGATATTTAAGGCTAAATTCTAGGGCTAGGATCCATTCACTACCCAGATATTCATGGAATTCACGGAAGTTAAAAGAAATATAGAGACAAGGATGCCAATGAAAATTATTAAACAAGGACTTGACTGGACTCCTACTAGCCATGACACGCACTTCGTCAAACATATCACAATTATTTTGTCAAACATATCACAATTATGCATTCTACAGGTTTAAACAACAAATTTGAGCATAGGGGTCTTATATTTATCTAGAATCAGTAAGAAGCATTGGTACCTTATCACATTAGCTGCATTATCATCTATTAGGTCATATATTCATTTCTCATTCATTCACAAATCAAAACATGATGACAACCATACATTTTCATTGTCATAAAACATATTCATAACTAGTGTATAAACAACTGAAATAATGAGGACACAACAACCATAAATGACACATATAATCGAATACATTTTCTCATAAAATACCAAGGAAATAAAATCTTATTAATGAATGTAAAAACCAACCCGGTATGGGACTACCACGTTCCACCTGACCGTAGATTGGCTGAGGTGAGTCTCTCTTCATCCAATCACCGATGTGCCATATTTCAAGCATGAATGTGGGACTCAAACCGAAAGAACCAACTAGGGCTTCCCAAGGATAAACCACCTCACCCTCATCAATAGAATTAGGGTTTATCGTAATCCTCACTAGATCACTAGTCCTTAAACAAGCATGGATGCCATCGGATTTCTCCACTTACATTATGATGAATTTTCCTATCTCCTAGTGTCTAGGCTTTACCACTACCCACAATATGATCCACGGGTCACTAGGCCATAATTGAGACACCACCCTATAGGATTTCCTATATGTCCCACCATTCACTGGCAAGGATTCCTATGCTTGATCAAGGGAAATCAACTCTAGGATTTATCATATATCCTACCATTCATTGGTTGAGGATTATGAGGCCCACCAAGGTACACAATACCTCGCTTTACCACAACCCGCAGTTCAGTTCACGGGTCACTAGGCCAGTGGATTTACCATAATCCACAGTCTGGTTCAGGGATCACTAGGGCATGTGTTCTTTCATTTAGAGATCCACCTCACTCAGCTTCGAATCCATCCCACAATCCAAATCAAGAGAAACATGAGAACCCCATCTCACCATGGCTATCCAGAAATGGAAAGGCAAGGTTGAAGAACACTGTCACACCTGGAAAAACCCATGGCCATGAAAAAAAGAGAAGTAAACACAAACCTACATAACCATGCATGCCAAATCTAGCAAGGAAATCACACATGCAAATCAATATCTGTAGGTAAACCCATTGTAGCTGCTCAATCCTGCTCTTCCTTGCTTGATCTTTGCTTCCTCTTGCCTTATTTTCCTTTCTTGATGTAATGCTAAAGTGCTACAACAAAACTCTAAGTGTCCAAGAGTGAGAGAGAGAGAGAGAATAGAGAGAGAGCTCCAAAATTGAACTAACGAAAGGTACCAACTGATCCTTAGACACATTTTTATTAATGATGCCTTTATTTTCTAAATTTCCAATATTTTCCTTCATTTTCCTCCTCACATGCAACTTGTGACCTTTCACCTTCCTTTTCTACTAATTTTCATTATTTTCATAAAGCAATTGCCAAAAATTCCATTTTTTCTTTCCAAAGCCTTTTCCAATCTCCTTAGCCATAATAAAGAAAATGAACACCCACATTGGGATGTTTTTCCCATCATTCAACTTGGAATAAGTGTCCCATAACCGTGGCTATTATTTTGCCTTTATTAACTTTTATTAAATGGAATTTTCACCAGGGTTGTTACAGTCTCACTATGATATGCTATTGGATGCCCCTGCTGATTAAGAACTGCACAACCAGCATAGTAAGGGGCATATGTCTCGATCTCAAATGGTTGCTACATGTATGGTAATGTGAAAATTGGTTTAGAGCAGAGACAATGCTTGAACTTGACAAACATGCTCTATTGGGATTCAGACCAAAAGAACTTTTATTTCACTCCTCCCTTGGTGACTTGACTCAAAGGCCAAGTGATATGAGAGAACCCCAACATGAACTTGCGGTAGATGTTGGCAAGACTTAGAAAGTTGCAGAGCTTTGTTAGAGTGGTTTGCACTAGCCAATCCCAAATGAATTGTATCTTGGCTGGGTACACATGCACACCTCGCTCATCAATGGTATACCCCAGATATTGAACTTGGGCCATACCAAAAGTGCATTTATGCAAATTGACACACAACTTGTTTTTCCACAGGGTTTTAAGGGCTTGTCGAATATTGTGGAGGTACTCTTTCCAACTCTGGTTGAAGATCAGAATTTCATCCAAATACACCACCATGAATGAGTTGGTGAAGAGTCTCAAGTTGTCATCCATCATCCTCATGAAGGTTGTGGGGGCATTCGTTAACCTGAAAGGCATGACCAACCATTCGGAAAGGCCCTCCTTGGATTTGAAGGTAGTGTTCCACACATCGGAGGGTTTGATCTATACCTGATGATAAGCTCACTTCGAGTCAATACTGTTGAAATATTTGGCCCCCTTCCAGAAAGTGATATTGTTTAGCACTTGATAGTCAATATAGAGTCTCTAGGTCCCGCCCTTCCTCTATACCAACAAGATTAAGCTCCCACTAGGCAATGAACTTTGTCTTATGTTCCCTTTTTGTAATAACTCCCGAATCTCCCTCTTGATTTCATTGTTCTCTAGAAATGAGCATCGATAGATCAGTCCATTGGGTAGTGATGCACCCGGGGTCAGATCGATGGAGTGCTTGACCTGACAACATAGAGGTACCCCTATGGGTGAGGTGAAGACATCCGTGAAATCCTCCACAACCTTGTCCATCTATTGTTGTCATGCAGAGGATCCCTATCTCGAGGCTGTGCATTAGAGGAAATTTCAACTCAAAAATAGCCACCTAAGAAAAAATTAAGAAAATAATAAAATAATGCCATGTAGACAATTTTTCATATATCATTTTAATTATTTTAATTTTCTCAAAATTACGCAAACAAATGTGATGTTTATCAAAATAACCATATATATAATTTATCTTTAAATTAAATTTTTTAACACAGTTTTAATTAAATTTAAATTAAAAAAGTAAATTTATAATTGAATTAAATTTAATTACCCAAATTTAAGTTTAAATTAAAAAAGGAAAATTTAAAATTTAAAATTACTTACACATCATTATATACATAATAACAACAACAAGTTTAATAAAATAAATTAAAAAATGAATATGAAATTAAAATTTAATTTAAATTTAAATTAACCAAATAAATACACTTTTATCAAAATAAAAATATGTATATTTTATATTTAAATTAATTTGTTTACACAAAATTAATAAAATTTACATTAAAAAAGTTAATTTAAAATTTAAATTAGTTACTCGTCATTAAAATATTATTGATACTATACTTTTATAAATAAGCTTATTAATTTATTTTAATATTTTAATGTAGTTTTGGGTCACATGGGCACCATTCATGCTTAATATAGTAAATTATATTATTAAAAAAATTGCCAGTGCCTAGTCACACCTGTATCTCTTTTGAAATTTAAAGGATTTTAATTGGCTTAGACATTATGACATGGAAATTCAATGTTAACATTTTAAAATAAAATTTCCTCTAATGGCCACAATCTTCTTCTTGCCCTAAGGCCAAATCATAAGGAAAAACATTTCTTGGTATGGGCAATGATCTTACTACATTGCTTCACAGTGATCAAAGAAATGGCATCAGGTGGTGGTACCTTTGGTATCTTGTACAACTTATTTCCCAAAGTAATAATAATAGTGTGAGGCTTAGACTCATACACAACATGCCTCTTGCTGGACTAATAATACATCACAATGTTCAAGAGGAGCAACATCCCGCAGTACCTCATCTGTGAAGGGCTTGATGTTGTAGAGAAGGCATAACTGTTGGCTAACATGGAGATCTCACCCTTGGTGAAGCCACCCTATGGTGTACAGATGTGGGTGTGGTGTGCTGTCGAAAATGAACTGCAGCAAAGAACCCTTCACCCACGTATGTGAGTGGAAGATCCACTCCCCCTCTCTTTGGATCTTCGGGCTCATCCTTATGGATCTTGGCGGTGGAAACTATGGCACTAGGCTCCACAATCGATAATCTACTTCTCTTTGTCATTCCCCTTATTTTTTTCTAACTTAGAGTTGGAACATGCATCTGATTCAGAAGCCTTCAGCTCAACAATCAGCGACTGGGTGGCTCGACACTCACTTGTGTTGTGAGTGGGGATCATATGGAACTCACATAATTTACACGTGTCCTTCTTTGTCTTCATGGTGTTTTTCTTTGCTTGTGGCTTTGATGGGTTGTCTTAGGTCGCCCCACCTTGGGTTTGTTCTTTGTTCTACAGTTTGGGGGCGCCTTTCCCTTGCTACAAATTCGCAGATCCGAAGTCTCATTTTTTCTGTTTAAATTTCTGTTCGATCTTGATAACGTATCAATAGGAAGAAACAAGTGAGGATATGTCCAGGAACTCCATCCCATCCTATATGTACTTGTCTAGACAGTCATGGTACTTGAGTACCAAATTCTGCTCAGAATCCTTGATACCTAGCTTTGTGCGAATGGTATGGAAAACATTTGTGAACTAAGACACATCTCGGTCCCTTCCCTACCACAATGTGGTCCACGTTATGTATTTATCTTCATAGCTCCCGATAGGGTAATATTTCTCCTTGATGACATCTCAGAAAGAATTCTAAGTGGGTGCGGTTGAAAGTAGTGAGTATTTCCTCTCGTCCTTTTGTTCACAGTTGGTTTCCCACTAGTCCTTGACATGTGGGGTGACCTTAAGGAGTGAAAAAGTAATATTTTCCTGATGGCAAAAGTCATGAATTGAAAAATATCCTTCCACATATTTAACCATATATCTATGATATCTTCATATATCTAGCCTTGAAATACGAGAATGTCAAAGTTAACTTGTACCTTAAAAGGAGTGGTGCCTCCAAAGTGGCTATTGGATGATCGCTTGTCAGTAACCGCTGAATGATCTGGGAAAATTTATCCATCATCACGTTCCTTTGTCACTCGAGGACTTCATTGAGTAATATTTGAAGGATATCCTTCCCCCTTGTCTTTATTTACTTCCTCCATGGGAGGCTGTTGGGGTTTGCAAGGTTGGTCTTGCAAAGGTTCAACCAGTTCGAGCCCTAACTCCCTATACCCTGACCTCGTTGGGGACATGCAAAGAAAAATAGTGAAAGAGCAGATTGCTCTGATACACTGATCTAGACTTATACAAGAATGAAACAAAATATAGATATACACATAAACACAGAGACACAAAAAAAATAAAGCTTCATTTCATTAATATCAAAGAACTGAAATATGCCTACATACAGAAATGGAAATGAACTAGCTTGGGTGATGGTAGTTTATTTCTGAGAAGGGACGTGGAAAATACATCGCTTTAAATTATATTACAATGAGGCTCAAGGGAAATTTTATTATTGAAAAACAAGAAAAAACCCTAAAAACCAAAACCCTAACCCTAGGAGATGGAATGACAAGATTTTGTGGGCCCCGTTGGGGTTAGTTGGTAGCTAACTTCCTCGGGTCATCACTTGGTTATATTATCTCCTTTTGGCGTGTACAATACCTCATTGGAAATATCTCTCCATGTACTACAAGATTTGCTGTAGGACCCTACTTATGTATATGGGCTTGCTGCAAACCTCAAAAGAACACCATTTAGGGGCTGAAAATTTCTCTAGAATTTTAGAACCCGAAAAACTACTAAAAATAGTAAATGTTGTTACAAACAAGGAAACTGATGAAACTGACAGGAGGTCTAGGTGGAATACGTGGGTGGCCACCAATATCCACCTAGATTAGAGATAGAATCAGAGGCAAAGAAGGAAGCCCACAAAGAGAAAATAGGGATGGAGGTAAAGAAGGAAGCCCACAAAGAGAAAATAGAGATAGAGGTAGAAGTAGAGCTAATAGTCGAATAGGATAAAGATCCCATTACAGAGCAGAAGGAACAAAATCAATGTGGTTCTGCAAATATTTTTAATTCCAACATTGGTTTCCATTGTGCAGGTACATAGAACGATTATGAAAAAGAGTTAAATTCATTTGAAGCATGGTTTCAACACCATATGTAGATGAAGTCTACACAGAAGATGCAAAAATAAATGTTGAAGACAACATAGATGATGAAAACATCAATGAAATTTTCAGGTATTAGAGCACTGAAGAATTTTTTATTTATTTATTTTTAAATTATGTTGTAGCAAATTGATGATGAAGATCACACAACAAAGGCTGAAATGTGGCAACATTCCACATACAAGCCAATTTTTTAAGAAGTGAAAGACATGCTTAGACAACCTGGAACAATGGAAGACCTACACCAATAAATGAGGAAACTAAGGTTTGAAAGATACAGCAAGAAGAAAAAGATGAAACAATTTAGAGGCTACAGGATATGGAAGAAGAGAAGAAGAAAAGTAAATGTAGTTGAAGTCAATTTTTTAAACTGTAAGCCACGCTGAGAGATGGACCAGCATGCATCTCAATTAAATTTTTATGTGGTTGTAATTAAGGGGGAGTATTAGAGAATCTAATTCCAACCACTTGCTTGATCCAGATTTAAACAGGAACGCAACAAAATACAAAGATAACCATATACACAAAGATGCAATGGAAATAATACTTCATTTCATTAATGGAAAACACTGACATATGCTTACAAACAGAGTTGAAAATAAACTAGCTAGGGCGATGGTAGCTTATCTCTGAGAAGAGATGTGGTGGCTACATGCCTCTGAATTGTGTTACAATGAGGCTCAAAGGCCTTTTTATTGTTGAGAAACAATGGAAAACCCTTAGCATTCCAAAACCTAACCCTAGAAGATGAAACGCCAAACTGTGGGCCCCGTTTGGGTAAATTGGTACATCAACTTCCCGGGGTCGTAACTTTGGCATACGATCTCTGTTTGACGCGTACAATAGCTCGTTAGAAAGATCTATGTGAGCACTGCTACTTTGGGAAGGACAGCATCAGTCCATGGACACATGTTGCCCCCAGATTTCCCAAAAAACGTCGTTTAGGGCCTCAAAACGGCTCCGGAAGTTCAGGACCTGAAAAACTGCTAAAAATAGTAAACCGTGCTACAATTTAGGAAACTGAAGAGCTGGAAAAAATAGTGGTGGGGGTCCAAGTGGATTTGGCAGGTGGCCACCAATATCTACCTGGATCATTCCTCCCCCCTTAGGAAGCAATGGTCCCCATTGCGTTGAGTTCCTCCATGAGATGAGGAAACTTTTGTTGAACTTGGTCCCTGGTGAACCACTTGCCCTGGTGAAGGAGTTGGCCTGCTTTGACAACTTGATACAATTGGATATTTTGCTGGCGAGTGTGCTTGATCCATGTGTCCATGATCTGATTAGCTGTAGCTTGTTCCATGCAATCTGGATTTAACTCTGTGGGTGCGAGTTATTCTGCAATGTCGGATGCGTCTAGTAATGGTGGAAAGTATGGCCGAAGGTGGTCCACATTGAACACTAGGTTCAGACCAAGGAATGGGGGAATGTTGAGCTCAAATTCATTGTCTCTCACAGCCTTGGTAATGGTGTAAGGACCATATCAGAGTGTTCTGAGTTTCCGATAGGCTCCAGTAAGGCATTCCTTTTGCAAATGCAACGAGACTTTGTCACCCACCTGAAACATATGTGGCACCCGGTGTTGATCATGTCACTTCTTGTACTTGGCATTTGATTTCTCCAGAATGTCATGGACCTGTTGGTGAATATGTTGGATGTGATCAATGAAGTTGTTTGCCTTATCTGTTTCGGACTGGACTTGAGCCGAATCTATGTGAGTAGCTATAAATGGCATGGCCACATCAATGTGACATAGTGGCTGGAATCCCAAGCCCACCTGAAAAGGGCTGTGGCCAGTTGAGCTATGGAGAGCCCGGTTGTAGCTATGCTGAACATAGGGGAGGCTCTCGTCCCATGTGCGTGGATGCTTTGAGTTGTACATGCGCAAAATGTGTACGATCATCCTGTTGACAACCTTTGTCTGGCCATCAGTTTGAGGAGGGAAGGATGTTGACTTAATGAGTTTGGTGTCGAGCATCGACTAGAGACTGGACCAAAATGTATTGAGAAACCTGTTGTCCCAATCTGAGATGATAGACTGAGGGATCCCAAAGTGTACCCACACTTGTTCAAAGAAGAGTTTAGCAGTGGCTTCTGTTGTGATATTCTTCTTGCAGGCAACCATAATGGCCACTTTTTAGAACCTGTCAACGACCACAAAAACACAATCATTCCCATGCTTAGTGGAAGGAAGGCCTGACATGTAATCTATGGAGATGGATTCCCAAGGTCGACTAGGGGTAGGCAGCGGGGCATAGAGGCCTTGCTTCTTGATGGTCGGTTTGGCAATGACACAAGCAGTGCATGATCTGATGTACTTCCCGACATCCTGTCGAAGATTCAACCAATAAAAATACTTATGCAGTACTGCCACTATTTTCTCGACCCCGAAATGTCCAGCAGCCCAACTGTAGTGTGCTTCCCAAATCATCTTGGAACGCTCGCTTGAAGGGACACAAAGGTGACCTAGGTGGCATAATAGGGCATCCTGGAGGTGAAAATCTGGAACATGCTGACCCTCCAAGAGTGTTTGGTATGTGTGGCCAAATTCTGGGTCGTTGTTGTAGAGACGTGGCCAATCAGATGTCTCGTGCCCACAAGAGTTGAGCACAGTGGTTAACGCCATGATCAGTGGTCGACTGAGGCAATCTGCAACATTATTGGTGCTAACCTTCTTATACTTGATATTCAAATGGAACTGTTGCAGGTATGTGGACCACTTCTGATGGCGATCATTCTGCAATTTCCCTTGGGTCTGTATGAACTGCAGGGATCAGTGGTCTGTGTGGATGACCGTTTCCTTCCCCAAAATGTAATTCTTCCATTGTCAGTGGGCCTGCAAAATGGAATACATCTCTTTTTCCTAAGTGGGATACTTCCAGACTGTTTCTGGAAGTGTCTCATTGTGATATGCCACTGGATGCCCGTGTTGAGTAAGGATTGCCCCAATAGCATAGTCAGAGGCATCTGTCTTGACCTCAAATGGTTGTTCCAAGTCTGGTAATGTGAGCACTGGTGCCGTGCAGAGGTGATATTTAAACTCTATGAATGCTTTCTATTGAGATTCAGACCAAAAGAATTTTTCTTTCACTCCTCCCTTGGTGACTTGACTCAAGAGCCAAGTGATATGAGAAAATCACAACACGAACCTGCTGTAGAAGTTAGCAAGACCTAGAAAGATGCGGAGCTCTATCAGAGTGGTTGGAGATGGCCAATCCCGAATGACTTGGATCTTGGCTAGATCCACATGCACCCCCTGTTCATCAATAATGTATCCCTGTTATAGCTCCAAATATCACTATTATGGTTTGTGATGCTGCACTCATGGCCTAGGGCAACCCCTCCTTCCAGACCTGGTCCAAAATCTAAAAAATAGTGTTTTATTCCCTGTACGCGACATTGCCCTTAATTAAACGCGTGTATACGTGGGTTCATACATAACCAACCCGCGTATATGTATTAAAACACTTAAAAAAATATAAAACTCCTTATTTTCGGGCGGAGATCGCGGGTTTTACCTGCTGATCACCTGTTAGTGCCCGTGGCCTCAACTGTCCCCAACCAATTCCTAACTAAAAAACTACTTTGGAATTGGTATTAAAAGACATCAAAGGGAAGGCCTAAGGGAGGAGAGAGTATAGAGCAAGGTTATTATACTGAGTTTTTTCCCCCTGATCAGGTCTGAAGACCCTTGTGCCTTC